>CAEFZP010003092.1:0-15680 GCA_903064625.1 Mallotus villosus
TAGCAATTGATCTTTAACCTCTTCCTAAGGAGACTCATCAATCCCACTGTGACAGCAGCCCCCCCCATTGAGTACACTCACACACTTTCAAACACACACACACTCACAATTGCACTCATATACAGTGTAGTATTTCATGACTTTTCCAAGATAAAGGATATAAGTGCTTCTACTGCATACACAATCACATTTCACAACCCCCCTTACTGTCTAACGTGACAGTACCTTATTCAACCTGAAACACTACGTGTGTCACATCTGTGTGTGTGTTCACTTGTTTTGTTTGGCCTCGCCCCCTCCAGGTGTGTCTCGTCTGCTCGTTAGTGGGGTATTTAGTCAGTTGGGTTATGTTTGTCCTGTGCCAGTTCGTCTTGTGTGTTTCCCGAGTCGTCCCAGCCGGTTTCGCTCTGTGTTCCCAGTACCAGTATTCAGATTACCCGTGTACCGAACCCTGCCTACTAAGTACCTGATTCCGCCTGCCGTCTGTCTGTGCCTTATCAAGACTCCACTGTGTACCGAACCTTGCCTGTCCATTAGTGATGGGGGAAACAAAGCTTTCCGAAGCAACGAGCTATTTGACACAATTGTGTCGAAAAAGTATCGCTTTTTCGAAGCGTTCGATACCTTTTCTCCATAGGGACATCTGCTGGTCAGTTTATGGTATGGCGACTGTATCGAGCGATGGAAGGAATCAAGTGACGTCAAGTCCTCGAGACGTCAGTCTCACAATCGTCATTTGACAACTTGATAAATAAAGCTTATGTGACAAATGTTTCGATGTGTCAAAAATATGTTATAAGATATATTGTTGTATTATAAACAACGTAACGTATTTGCTACTTTACGTTCATAACATTTATTTTTAGGTTCTTAAAGTATTGTAATGACCAGCCTTGGTCTGAAAGCAACAGGCATGCGATGACGTTACAGAATCTGTATCGTTTATTGAAAGTTAACACAGGCTACTGTTTGGCTACGCCAAATCAACTAACAGAATCGTATTAGATGGTGGAATCAACTCCCCACCTCCATCAGAGACACTGACTGTCTCCCCACCTTCAGGAATAGGCTCAAGACACATTTGTTCCGGGAGTACAACGGTACTTAGGTATGATTGGCTGGACCAGATGTTTCAGGATCACAATGACTCTTATTGAGAGTCTTGTTGCTCTTGTTGGTTAGTTGTAACTGACTTAAAACTATTGTACTTGCTGTGTAATATATTTTTGCGGCTTGCTTTTTCCCCACCTTGCACTTTTGAGGTTCATGTTGTTAAATTGTTTAATTGTAACTTGTTCAACTACATGCTCTTATGGTTCTTCCCTTCGGGACTTATTTAGTTTTCACAATGTATGCTTCAAGTTTTGGCTACCCGCAATGTTTGGGGCTATCTCGTTGTTATGATCAGTGACCTATACACTTTTGTAAAACTCTCTTTTGAAAGTCACTTTGGATAAAAGCGTCTGCTAAATGCATAAATGTAATGTAATGACAAGACTCCACAGTAATGTCCCCACAAGCTTCTTCCATGGCTTGGAGAAGGTTGTTCTATCATAGGGATTTCTGTCATAGTGTGGCATGGATCTCATTTGAGATTGTTGTTCTTCTTACTCTTCCTCTGCCTCTCCCTTATCCACCTCCTCTCATTCTGACAATTCTGCCTCTTCATCTGATATTTGCATCCATTATTTCAAAGTACAGATGAGCTTACCTTTGTATTCATTCCAAACCCCTGATTGCTTGTTGAGTATTTTAGCTTGTTGTTAATGGTGTTTGAATTGTGCTGGTTTGAGTTAACGGCAGTGTCACAGATTGGACGATTCTGCAGAAGTAACCAAACGCAATTATAATTGTGATGTTACTGAGATGACCAAACTCAGTCTCACCGCGGATTAAAATAATTATTTGACGAAAAAACTTTGATCGAATTACACAGATCTGTTTATAGCCAAGACTTAAAACAGACTCTGCTTTCGACCCACAACTTCAACAAACCGGCGAACGTAAATGTGATTTGCTATAGGCCTATATTTCTTACTTGTGACAGGCATGAAGTAAATTAATATTGTGTGTGTTTGATTAGACTACCCGTAAAACTAACTGTCATAAGTTTATCAGTACCACTAGACCATTCCTAGACAAAGGCCTTGACTCTCTCCTCCCCTCTTCCCGCCATTTGTTTTGTTAGCCCATCAAACTCTTACCAAAGCCAATAACAAATATTCGGTAATGTTCATTATATTTCCATTTACATCATTATTGTATATAATTTGAACTCGCGTATTCTGTTCCCTCACGTTATTTGATCCACTCTACCCTTAAATGAATTAATTCCTTCAGATGACTGATTATTACATTTTACATCTAGGTTTCCGTGATGTCCTATACCCCTAACTAAATAACTGATTATAGATCAAGTATATTTATTCTTAAACAAGCCAACGCCGCTACACATCACACTCATCCTCTGCTCCCGTTTGTTGGGAAACCGCACAGTCAAAACATTTTACAGATGCTTCAGGCATCGTATTCCAGAGATTCAAGGTGTGCTTTAATTCCAACCTCTTACACATTTTATGATAAATGACCAAGTTCTAGACGGAATCCTGTCAAAAGATTGGTAGACATCAACCACGTGTTTCTTCCCCTCCCAGTAGCCCTCTTTGATCGCCCTGCTGTAGTCCAACACCCCCTGTAGTGTTTTATCATGCTTGTTATTTGTTTATATCTTGTAATAAACTAATTGTATTTTTGATACACCAGCCTTTGGTCCAGTTCAGTCCTTACCCATCCTACTGGGAAACTTGAGCTTCCTAAACCTCCATTATATTGTTAAAAGTAATTGTTGGACAAACACGGGACAGTTCCTCCTACCTCCACACGATTCCTTCTCCCCTTCGGAGAAAACCACCTGGTCATTGACCATCATTTAATTTGAGTTTGAGACCCTGGTGTGGACTTTCCCTTGTTTTCCATGGTTGGTTTTGAATTCCACTGAGTTGCCTTGCCATGAACTAATGTTTGACAAAGAGAGGAGTGAGGGTGGTAGGGAAAAAGATAGGGGTAAACCTTTTCTCTTCTCTTCCTCTTCACATTTCCTTGAAATAAGGGCAAGTCCTGACCTGAGACCCCAAAGCAAACACACACATGAAGTCACACATAGGCTGTGTGTATACAGTTCAAACAAGGGATATTTCATTGTAATAACCCCCTGTCATGGTGAGCAACACCATAGTGACTACACACTAAAAATATGAGTGATTGTATAGTCTGCACATGTGAACCTTATGTTAAAGCATAGGGCATATGTGTGTCCGTGCATGTGTTAATGTGAAAGAGACATAGATGAGTAGGACCAAAAAAACAAGGCAACCTTAGCCAAGATAAACATGGCTATGGCTTTGGTCTACTGGCTGCATGTGTTTCTCTCTCCTTCTCTGGCCTCATCTCCTTATTTCCCCAGAAAAACAGCCTTAAGCCTTCCAGCCGCCAACCTCTCAGTTCTAATCTTTCCAGCTCCTCAAGACCCAATATTTCCAGTACCCCACCTCCCCAGCCTGTAAAACATTAGAGAATCTAGCTTTTCAGTAACACAACCACTCACTTAGATTTCTTCCAAGATTCTTTCTGTAGATCCCTTGAATGCTTTGTGCTACAAGGGATCTACAGAAAGAATCTTGGAAGAATCACACGTAACAGGAAGAGGTAAGTTGGAGCTCAGCCCTCTACTCTGCATCCCCAGATACAGAGAGAAACCAGAAAGAAAAACAGTCATCACACACACAACTGCACTGCTTTTCCCTCCCCCTCTGTCAGGTCAGAGGAATGTCTTTACCCCACTACAGACCAGAGACAACCAAATTAGTGCAATAGTCACTAGTAGTGGCTACGAAAGTACTCACTACCATGTTGGGCAAATAAACAGGCCAAGGATTAAATCTGTACTTTTTGAAAATGCATTTATTTAAATAAATATACATATAATAAAATACTGCTTTAGTGGCAGTGCTACATCTCATTTGTGTAAAGCAAACCATTATAGTTCTTAAGGGATTATCCAAGAGAGTGAAACAGATCGGACTCAATTCAAGTAAACTGTTTTAACTTGTCTCCTCATTGATGTGTAAATCAAAACTCACTGCCAAAAACATTGGTTTCTTCATTTAACAAGAGAAACATTCAATAGGGTCCAAGCACAGTCCAAAATAACTTAGCATAAATATGAATTTCAATTGATGTCTTCAGAATTCACAAATGTTACATTATGTTAAAGATATACTAATAGAATCATTAGTGTTGCCTGCCCCTGACTTCTGTCTTAATGAAGGCGACTTACAAATAGTTCATTTTCCACAGTCTGGGGACACCGAGTGTAAAGGAGCAGTGACAACCTTCATATACTAGCAAGAATGAAGTCCCATATTGCATGATCAGCAGCCAACATGGTAACATGGTGGCCGTTGCTTTGTAAATACACAAACTCAAGAAAGGGAAATATGGCTCTGAGCTGTCACTTATCACCTCTCTGCTCTTTGGGTCATGTTGAAGGACAACCCTTGTGAGCTGAGACATGGAGTTCTCAAGTTTTAAATCATCCATAATAAAGGATAAAATAATAATTAAATAACCTTCATTTTGTGCCTTTAAAATACATTCAAAAACGACAATCTTCTTTTAAAATATAGCATTGCCTGCTGACAGTAAGTTTTTAAGACTTGGACATGGATTCATAGGCCAGCAACAAACACAGCATGGTCAAATGGTATTCAACAAAGCAAGAACACAATTTTGACAATAACAAAAAGGAAGATAGAATAGACAGCTAAAAAAGCAGCAGTCTTATATTTTCCCTTCTGTATGTACTGTGTTTAGGGGAGATACTGGATGCCTGTATGCAGGCAAAATGACCTCTACGACAAGTCACACATTATCTTGGTCGCTAACTTGGACAAAACATCCAACAGTGTAGCGCCTAGGGTACACAATGACAAATTAAATATTCTATGTATGGTAGTTCCTGTGCATACGATCTTACAAATTAAGTTTAACAACCTCCTAGCCACCCTTTTAAGAGTGTGGAATTGAAGCACTACAGTCATGCGTATGAGGCCACCACCATGAGGACCTGCACTGCCATTGACACGCAAGGCACCTGGGCAACAACATACGCCAGGGAGCGTGTGGGCGCTGGCAGGGCGCACAGGTATGCCACACTGTGAACAAGACGACTTACAAAGAAAACTAGGAAGTGACAGCGCGCCACAGACAGAGATGGACTAGTTAGTGAGTAGACAGCACCCAGGAACAGGAAAGGGAGGATGTTCTCCATGTCGTTACGTTGAGCCCTGAAACAGAGAGCAGCAAACAGGAAGGTTGATAGATATACAAAGAGGGAGTCCAGGATAAGGTTGTGCTGGACTGTAATATACAATCATCATGGCCTCAGTAAAACAGATGTTTCTTATTAGAAATGTTACAGAGATTTTATTTGTTTTGATTCAGCCTTCCTGGGCTTGATCAAAAACAGAGGGTTGGCACACAAAAATACATGATTCACACGTGGATGGAATTTTCTCGATTAGGCACAATCAAGACACAAAAAAGTGGTTTAGCAAAAGGCTGCTTGCCTCATCTTTAATATTATTCTTTCCACATTTTTAAAACCCTGGGGTGATATATATTTTGTGACTCCAGGCACACGTAGATAGTCTGTCTGAGACAGGTCAAAACTTCTCAGTAAGGCATCTGCAGGCAGCTGTTGTCTCCTTATGCTAAGGCCATCAAGGAGTACTAGCATTAATTCAGCATAAAGACCATGATGAATAAATAAGGTGAAAATCATTGACAATCATAAAGAATCAACAATAAAAGAATCCATAAGTGTGGATAATATTCAGTTCCCAGAGAGGGAACAACAGTGATGTTTCACATATGAAACTATATTTCTCTAGCCTATATTCTTACCATGCCTGTCATGAGGGAATCTCATATTCTGAGAGTTTGAAGGTCATTATTTAGTATGTTTCCATCCACACTAAAAAGATAGATCTGGAAAAGTGTGTCTTACAGGACAAATGAACCCAAGTAAACTCTTGTCTTTCCTGCCCTTGCCAAAAAATGTCTCCAGTTACTTTTACATCACCTGGACATGCAAAGTAAACTGTTTCCTCTCTAATGCGATAGCAACTCCTGAGAAAATATGTTTCTGAGACCAGCCCTGATAAGGTTTAGGAGCCGAACAATAGAACCGAAATGTTTTGGTTTGTGCTGCTTTAGATCCAAGTCTGATAAATGAATAGCCTAATGAATATTTTAAAAACGGCACAACTACATCTTAATGAGATCATTTGATTGAGCAAAACTTCAACCAACTGGTAAGCTATGGGAGAAACATGCTGTAGCTGAAGAAAAAAACATGTTCGTGATTGTCTGCATTCCCAACCCGGTTTCCTGCCGGGTCAATAAAACGACCCCTGAGGGGTGACAAAAAAGGGATGGAAAGTTTTCTTTGAAAACATGTTTTACCCGACGTCGCGGATCATTTTCCGACAAGTTAAAACAAACACAGACAGTTAACCATAGCCCCGGGGCTTGCACTTCCAGTAATATGAAAATTAGGATATTCATATCACAAATACAAAAGAGTGTCGATTCCTTTGGGGTACGTGTTTGCGCATTACTAGTAAAAGTATCCATACCCACGAATACAAATGAGGGTCAATTCCTTTGGGGGAGGTCTGAAAGCATTGTTAACGTCCTAGTCCTTAGCCGGACAGACCAGTCCTACTCCAGTTCAGCATAAAGCAGGTCTGTATGGATAGTTCTAGGTAGAAAAAGTGCAAGAGGAAAGACAATATAACAGTTTGGGTCTCACCTTCTGCACCGCTCTACGTCAGGGTCCTTTCTGAAGTGATCTAAACCTCCGTGCCTCAGTGCGTCCTCCGGGTTCGCGAATGCCTTTAACGGGGATAAAACGTGTATGTAGGCTACAAAGAGGCCGGCGGAATTGCCTTGAAATTATATTGATAACATAACCGGTTGATATGTATATATGTCATGACACCACTCACCTTTTTGCGCAGCCTCACTTGTCCAGTTATGATGGCAATGATGTACATCTTCAGTACAAGGAGAACACTGTAAAAGACGAAGCATGAGAACACAGTGTTCAGCAACATGATTACTCCTATGTTTTCACTCCCGAAGCAGAAAAATTGAATCCGAAATCCACGTCGGTTAAGTAAGTGTGCGCTGTCAGCTTGTTAATTGGTAAATGAGAGGAATTGTCTCTGGAGCTTTTTAACTTTGGCAGGGTTTGTTTGCCCTCCCCTAAGCATCTCTCTCTCTCTCTCTCTCTCTCTCCTCTCTCCCTCTCTTCCTCAATCTCTCAGTCGCTCCCTCTCTCTCCCTGTCGCTCCCTCTCTCTCCCTGTCTCACGCAAGTTAGTCCGCTGCGGAGGTGGAATTTTAATAGTGCCCTGTCAGTGCTATCTCGAGCAAAAAAAAGCCTCGGGTTATGTGGAGCGTGTATAATGTGTTTGTTCAGACGCGCCAAGCTGAGATGAAGTTGAAAGGAATTGGACCACTCGATTTTTACCAAGCACATCAATACCACAGTCTTATTATTTTACACTTTTTGCATAATACTGTTTCTGGAGGATCCTGCATATTGTTTCAATCGTTATTATGTGTAGAGCAACCCTCCTCTCTCTAATAGGTTGCTGAACTTTTTTGGCCTGCATGTAGGCCTACTGTATACAAATCTAGCACAGATGTTAGACAGGCAGGTCGGTGGTAAAATGCGTGAAAATCTAATCCTATGGCTGTGGTGTGATAGGCGACACCATATGAACCGGCATGACTACATGTTTTTTAGATCATTTGATTGAACACAACTTCAATCAACTGGTAAACTGTAAGAGAACATGCTGTAGCTAAAAATAAATTCCCAACTCTGAAGGTTTCTGTCTCCATTAAATGAGACGTTTGGTCTTCTCCTTTCATAGACAGATAGTGTCAGTCAGACATTCTTCATTTCAAGTAGGCCTATTCTTGGTCTCAGTGTCTGGTTGGACTAGAATACACAGTGAGGTGGGGAGATTTTCTCATCACCCTCATGTCAACGAACCGAACAGGCATTTCTCACATAAGTGATTTGCACTAGACATCAGACATTTGTCCTCTCACAGGAACAGAATACATATAACATCTGTGTTGCTGTATGAGGTATATTTTATTTATTACAGTTCATGGTTTGATTTGATATTTGAATTGCAATTCTGACATTTCTACATCCCTTCTTCCAGCTCAGATTGGGTTTAGTGGGTTATTTACCCCTCTCTTTTGAGATGCTCAGAGAGACCGTTCCAACACAGCCCTCCTCTGAGAGACTAAAAAATAAACAAGCACAGACACCTCAGAAAAATAATCAACCATAACCAAATAAACAATCCATAAATCTAGTCAACTCTCTTGCACACACCCTCACAACACACTCACACATATTTAACCAGTTGTTTTTTTTGTTCGCGTAATGAAACAAACAGAAAACATTTGTACATGGTTCCAGTTTTTTCAGTTTTCATCCATTTGTTTCTGTATGGGGTCAGATGGCATTGTCCTTGGGCAAGGCACTTCACCCTACTTGCCTCGGGGGGAATGTCCCTGTACTTACTGTAAGTCGCTGTGGATAAGAGTGTTTGCGAAATGACTAAATGTAAATGTATGGGGTTTTTCATCTTTGTAGGCTCAATGAGTTGTGCATAGTTCTGGTTTTGCACACATCAGTCCCCAGCCCCTGCCTGCCATTCCATGGTAAGGGAGCTACTGGTGCTGGTGTCATCGCAGCAGTCTTCAGCATCCGAGAAGGAGGACATATAGTGGAGACCCGTAGCCCGATGGTACCCTCTCTGGGCTGCTTCAGGCAGTGCAGTAAGCTCCATCGCCCTGCGGGTCAAATGTCGCTCTGACACACTCCACATGTCTATCAGCTGGGAACACATGGTGCAGCCCATTGTGCATGAGCCCAGGTAGACACACGCGCGATTGCTCACAGCAACAAAGGCGTAATTACAAACTAAATGCTGTATTAGTCTAGTCCTAGACAGACACGTGTCACAGGTTACTCACTGTCACTCACATAGACACACAGAGAGAAAAGTGAAGGAGACAATGAAAACACACAACACCCTCATATTACCAAATCAAATTTCCCCAATTTGACGTAGGCTAGTGATGAAGTAGGTGAGTGTTTTTGTGTGTGTAAGCATTGATGTACTTGTGTGTCTTCTTCCGGGAATGTGTTTCTGCGTGCTTCTCCCCCGTCAAAACTCTCGCCTAGGGCCCTAGGGGGGTGGAGCACAAGGAGAGTAGAGATGAGAGAAAATGTTTACTGTGTTTACTAGGTTTCTCGTTTTCTTCTCCTGGTTAACCACACCCAGACAGCTGCCTTGCTTCCAGTCCTGCTCTAGGACACCACAGTGGGTACAGAGAATTCAGAGGTCACAGGGTCATAGAGTTGTTCCCATGACGCACTTTATCTGAGAGTAAACAATGTAAATATTTAGCTAATTCCACAAAAAGTTGCCAATAGATCTAGCCTGGCCCACAGAAAGAATACTGGAGTGTGTATACTTGAGCTTTTAGTGTGTTTTTGTCAGTTGTGGAACCATCTTCTTCCTTACAAGAGGTTATTCTTCTTGTCATCCAGAGCCCTGCTCTCTGACACAGAGAAGGGATTACATATCATCATGGATATGGTAATTTATAGTCACTGTCATTTTTTATTTGGCTGGATTGTGGTCAGGTTAGGTTCTGGGAGTTTTTTGAGGTCAGGTTGTGTTGCAGTCTGGTTGTGTTGCCCTTCAGGTAGACATACATACGATCGCTTTAATTGAATAGCCATGGGAGGGAAACAGAAGAAGGGTGCATCAAAGGAAATAACTTCCTAATACAAACTCATATGATCAACTACTTCGAAAACAGACCCATTTAATATGCCCTTTAGTACCCTATTGCCTATTATCTTGCATTGCGTGCCACTGTAACTTCCTCTTACAAAGGCGGAGACTGCACTACAAAGCTCCATGTAACTTGTCTAATGAGTGATTACAGTAATGCGTGATTATTCCGGCTCACAAGAGCAGATCTGAACACGTCTCTCTGCCAAACTGTGACCTTTCCGCTTAAATAATGACATCATTCCTCTCAGTCACAGTTACATGCAAAGCATGTCTCCTTGTCTACAAAGAACTGCACAGCCAATGATGTCAGCTGCAGGGGTAAGTGGGAGAAAGTGGGCTGCTGCTAAGTGTCTGGCTGCCAAGGTGCCACACCCCAGTTCATAGACAACACCAAATATGGGCAGATCTGGCAGCTATGAAGACACTTTTTCTACTTCACTTTTCCTTTCTTTCAGCATAGCCCATTATTTAGCCTGAGCCTACATCATAGATCAGGCATATGAAAGCATGATAAACTTGTATCTCCTTCTGTTTTGTTTCTCATCTACAACATTGAAACCGTTACCATGGTTCATCTCCTGCCAAAACATTTTTGTCACAAGCAATAATATCAGAACCAAACATACATGTATGGAGAGAGATTTGTCTCAAAAGTATTCGTAAATGCAAGTACCATGATCCACAAATGTTTCACGATTTACAAATGTGTTTTGCGATCCACAAAAACAAAAATCTTACTCGTGATTTGTAAGTTGACATTTACATAAATGTGCTATGATTTGTACACATAAATGTCCATTCGTAAATATATTGTTTGTAATTTCTTAAAATAGCCTACTTAACATTTCGTGTGTGCATTTCTCATGGTCTGTCATTTGTAAATCTACAATTCGCGTGTGAAGTGTTGAATCTGCATTTGTGGATCGCCCAATACACGCTTGCAAACCTTCTTCCTGTGATGTACTTTTGAGACAAACTTTTCGGTCTTTTGAGATCCACGCACAAATTATGGAACGCCGATTTAGTCCAAATTAAATAAATAAATAGATCTGTAAATAAATATATACATACAGAAAAATATAAATATGGCAATGAAATAAAGCCTAAAATTAAAAAAGATGGCAATAAATATATCAATAATAAATGTATTTATTTCAAAATGACGTTTTTGTAAAGACAACATTTATTTATTTAATGGGACTTTTATTTCCTAATGCCACATTTATTTCTTTTTTGAGACTTATACACTCCACATTTATTTCCACATATATTACCCCTCCACATTTATTACCACTCCACATTTATTACCCCTCCACATTACCCCTCCACATTTATTTCCGATCTCATATGCAAATGAGAGGGGCGTGGTTATCTTCAGACCAACGCATGCTGCACAAGATCGAAGACAGACAGGGACACCTATCTACCTCTATCACCAGAATCGTCACGAATTCACACAACATTCAACATTATTGACGATTTTCAAGTCGCATCTCATATTTGCTGCTGTAGGCTCATGGATGTAAGGAGCTTTTAGTCACAAATTTAGGCATTCAGGCAACATTTTGTATGGCCTGGGTTCATCGAAAACAACTGGTTATCGTGAGCACACCAGAAAATACCCGAATGTGTAGGCTAATCACGTATTTGGGGTTGTCTTGATGCAATAGCCAAATTTCCCAAGATAGCATACCACAACCCCTCATGAAACTACAAATTACTTAAATCGTCACTGTGAACCCAGTCACGATCAAAATACTCTTAACCCTAAGAAAGATTATATTGAGCCCCATGGTGGATTTCTACAGTTGCCGTCTTGCAGACGAACACCAGACATCCCAAGTCTCCCAGAAGGTCCGGGAGTCTCCCGCATTTCAATAGCGGCTCCCGGACACCCGCAAATGCCATACAATCTCCCGGAAATCCCGATTATTGTATTTTGAGCGTGCAAGACACTGTCCAAAGCTAATTTCGGGTAGAGAAATGTGCATATCGCGGAGATATGTGCTTCTTCGCGAATCTTGATTGCGCCCCGGGGGGGGGTGTAGGCCTACGTGCTGGTTGAGGAGTTAAATCCACCCTCCGAATTTTGTCGTCCCGGGGGACGGGGGGACGGGACGGGACACACGGTGTTCGATAAGTCTCAAACCATTTAAGACTTTGTGGTCAATATCTATGTTCTGTAGAGCATGTATCCGCCCAACCTCTACAAAATCTACAATGTGTGCCAAAATAATATATCCTGACAAGCCATGCTGATCAATTTGATCTATAAGGCCAGCAAGCGATCTCTGACACCATGTCTTCCTTCATCTACCGAATCTAGGTGTCCTTATGTGCAGCATGCGCTGGTCTGAAGATAACCACGCCCCTCTCGTTTGCATGTGAGATCGAAAATAAATGTGGAGGGTAATGTGGAGGGGTAATACATGTGGAGTGGTAATAAATGTGGAGGGGTAATGTGGAGGGGTAATACATGTGGAGTGGTAATAAATGTGGAGGGGTAATGTGGAGGGGTAATAAATGTGGAGGGGTAATATATGTGGAAATAAATGTGGAGTTAAGTCTCAAAAAAGAAATAAATGTGGCATTAGGAAATAAAAGTCCCATTAAATAAATAAATGTTGTCTTTACAAAAACGTCATTTTGAAATAAATACATTCATTATTGATATATTTATTGCCATCTTTTTAAATTTTGGGCTTTATTTCATAGCCATATTTATATATTTATTTACAGATCTATTTATTTATTTAATTTTGACTAAATCGGCGTTCCATACAAATAGCTTTCTGATCCACAAAAGCAAGTCCCCCCCCTCCCCCAATCCCTCTCCCTCTCCCCCTCCCCCTCCCAAAACATTTTTGTTTTTGTGGATCGCAAAACACATTTGTAAATCGTGAAACATTTGTGGATCATGGTACTTGCATTTACGAATACTTTTGAGACATATCTCTCTCCATATACATGCTGCTAGTATAGTTGTGAAGCAGTCCTGACAGAGAATCTGACAACTTCATTAACAAGTAGGCCTACAGTGTCATGTCAAGTCACTAGGACAGTGAAAGACACTAATGTTTTGAAACAGTAAACCGATTCAGCAGCAGCAGCATCCCTGTGTTTGGGTGTGTGTGAGATGGAGGCTAGATTCACCCAGAAACACTATAAGCTAGTGTAAGCACACCCACCTACCTTTTATACAATTTCACTGCTTCTGTCTTGAGGAAGATTGGTAAGAGCCAGATGCCTTTTTCTGTCCTCCCTATATCCTTATTTTTCTCTACCTTTCTTGATTTACCGTCCTCTATCTGGCTGTATTTGTGCTGGCTAGACACAGCCAGGCACGGGACTATAGATGACATCATAGCTGCCCACTTGCAGTGTCTTCCTCAGTCACTGACACATAGATATATATAGAACACTAGATACATCACGTCAATGTTGAGCTCCAGTCGGCTGACGGCACACGCGGCGGCCATCTTGGAGAGGTCAACCTGCTGTCTAGTGCATTACACCATATGGAAAATTCATACAAACATGTAGCAAATTTGAGCCGTGATGGCTCAGTGAATGACACTAAAAACATCATAGTTGATGATCCATATTTGATTCTGAGTGGTAGGAAGATTTTTATAGATTTTTATTTTTATTTGTAATGTAATGTAAAATGTATCTCACCTGTGGAAAGTGATTCCCTCTCGTCGGGTGTGTACTGAACGACGTTGTACACACCCAAAAGCAGCACAATGAACCGGCATTATTATCGCTGTCTGACAGTCGAGTACATACAGACCTCAGACTGATGCCCCACCCAATATGGCGACTCCGTGTGCCGCGGCTGAGAGGGGCGTGGCGTATCTAGTGTTCTATATATATCTATGCACTGACACCCCTAAACAGATCACAAACATGCTTCATTATCTCCCAGCATGCAGCAGGGGTCAGTAATCTAAGAGCTTAATCAATGAGGAGTTATACTGATCCTCATAATTGGGTGTGCTTTGCCTTCGGCATGAAGCACAACCTTTGTTATCTCACATATATATTTATTATTATTATTATTGTGAGAATGCTGTTAAGCATTCTCAATATTGTTTTCCTGTTTCTCTTTATTGGGTGTGCTCGGGCTTCGCCAGAGCCAACCTTTGTTATCTCACATATATATTTATTATTATTTTTGCCGCCCTATTTCTCTGTCAATATTTGGACTACATAGAAAACGTTGACGTCAAAAGTTTCGTCTTAATCCCGATTGAGTTGCTATTACTTTTATGTACGTTCCGTTGCACAGTTTAGGACCATACAACGTTTTTGTGGCATAAAGTTGATTTTGTCGGCAAAGGGTAGACTACTCAGTTATAATAGTCTACGTCACAGCGTCGGCACATGTTAGCAACGACGCATTAGATACGACCACCTGGTACCTTATCCAGCGGATGCCTCACTATAACCCAGCTGCTGGTTCATCTGCAGCATACATGTAATTGTCAACGGTCTTTTCAGCAAGGACATATTTTGCTAATTTACTAAAGGGTTATCTGTTGTAGCCTACCTACCAAGATAAGGGGACAGCAAAAATACTAGTCCGGCGGTGTACTGTAGCCACATTTCTTGCAGCAACTGAATGGTGAGATTCTCCGAGTCCTAGCTAGTACTGTAGGTGTTGTTGAGGATAGCGTTAGCTTGTTTTAGCCGTTAGCACTACCTCAGTTTGCAACCGGCTAACTTAGTCTACATTTACTAGTCTAGCCAGCGAAGCAAATGTCAACTATACAGAAGAACCCTACCGAAATAAACGTACGGTAGCCTACTGCAAACGATTTGTTTTAAGGAGTTTTTTTTGCAACTGTCTGCTTTTGGAATGTTTAGCGTAGCTCTAGTAGCCTAGATAGCTCTAGTCTAGCTAGCTAGCTAGCTTAGCTAACGACTGGCTGTTCGTTCGTGAAGGCGCCAAAAGTGGATGGTAATACAAATAGAAAAGGTAGCGTTAGTCTACTGTACAGAAGGCTACATTAAACAGAAAATTAAAAATGTGCTAACAACGTTGTGTTTTCTTCGTGTTTGTATGAATCAATTTAAATGCTAGCTAGGCATTGAGGCGTTTAATGACCAACCCAACATTCTGGGTTAAATGGTCAACCCATCTTGCTGGGTTAGTTTAACCCAACGTGTGTTCTGTCCTATATATTTAACTAGCCGCTGGGTTGGAAACGATGTTTTGGAGTGTAGACAAACTGGAATAGTATAGTCCCATAGCCTACAATTGACCCTTTCAATATAGCAAAGATGGGTGTTCATTTTTTAATCCTGTATTGTGTAAAATTACATTATGGCCTATCAACTGGAAGCAATGTTGGTTGTATGGTTTATTACAAGTTTACTAGATTACATAAAATCAAAATGTATTTGTATAGCCCTTTTACACGCAAGCATGTCACAGAGGGCTTCACATACGCCCATAGACCTGCCTCTCAACCAACCTAAACCCTCAAGGAAGACAAGGAAAAACTCCCACAAAAACTCAATGCACATGTCAACTAATGGTTGCTCTCCAGGAATTAATAACCAGATAACGGGACGAGTTGACCAACAACCTACACAAATGTTCTTTGCTGTCTAAAAGCAATGTAAAAACACTGAGTGGTTGATATCAGTAAACACAGTGAGACTATGGGCAGCTGGGGCAGCCACAAGCACACCCTCACAATTTCCCCAGAAA
>CAEFZP010003093.1:0-144298 GCA_903064625.1 Mallotus villosus
AGTAAGTAAGTAAGTAAGTAAGACTTTATTTATATAGCACATTTCATACAAGAATTGTAGCTCAAGGTGCTTTACATGAAATCAATAAAAACAATAATACAAGTGATAAAAGTAATAATTAAAATAGCAAATCAATGAAAACAATAATATAACTAATAAAAGTAGTAAAACCCTTCTGAGATAAAATTATTTAAATGCTTCGGTAAAAAGGTAGGTTTTAAGATGTCTTTTAAAAATGTCTAGCATGTTTGCTTCCCTAATATTTATGGGTAATTTGTTCCATAGTTTTGGGGCGTAATTGACAAAGGCCGAATCACCAATCTTCTTATGACTGCTTCTGGTGACCTCTAATAGGCCTGCGTTTGATGATCGCAGTGTTCTAGCTGGTGTGTAGTTTACAAGGGAGTTAGCAATGTAGCTAGGTCCTTGTCCGTGTAGAGCTTTGTATGTGAGGAAAAGGACCTTAAAGTCAATTCTGAAGGTAACAGGGAGCCAGTGTAAAGTAGCTAGAACAGGACTAATGTGTTCTCTCCTTTTAGTTTTGGTTAATAATCTAGCTGCAGAATTTTGAATGAGCTGTAGTCTTTCAGTGGTCTTCTTGGGAAGACCAGTGAAAAGTGCGTTACAGTAGTCCAGCCGGCTGGATATAAAAGCATGAATTAACTTCTCTGCATCATTTTGGTTTATGAATGGTCGTACCTTTGCTATATTCCTCAGGTGAAAGAATGCTGTTTTGGTCACTTTATTAATGTGAGAGTTGAAATTCAAATCTGAGTCCAGTATTACACCGAGACTCGTCACCTCTGGTTTAAGACAGGGGGTTAAGCCTCCTAGATTCTTAGTAAGCATCTCTCTTTTGGATTTGGGGCCACATAGTAGGACTTCGGTTTTGTCTTCATTTAATTTAAGAAAGTTATCATTCATCCATTTGTTTATTGCCAACAGGCAGTTTGTAATGGAATTGATGGCCGCTGCATCGCTGGGTTCAGTGGATATATATAGTTGTGTGTCATCCGCATAGCTATGGAAATCTATGTTATGTTCTCTAATAATGTCGCCGAGTGGTAACATATAAAGAGAGAAAAGTAATGGACCTAAGCAGCTTCCTTGAGCAACCCCGTAGCAGTTCTCATGTTTCTTGGACCTATGGTCTCCTAAACTAACATAAAACTTCCTTCCTCTGATATATGATTTCATCCAGTTCAATACGCTATCCGTTAGCCCAATAAGCTTTTCCAGTCTATTGATTAGGATGTTGTGATCAATGGTATCAAATGCTGCACTGAGATCTAACAGGATAAGGATAGAGACTTTATTTGCATCAGAGTTTAGTCTGAGGTCACTAATTATTTTGGTGAGAGCAGTTTCAGTACTGTGATATTTCCTGAAACCTGACTGCGAGACTTCCAGGATTTTATTTTCTTCAAGAAAAGAATTTAATTGAACTAAAACTATCTTTTCCAGTACTTTACTAATAAATGGAAGGTTTGATATTGGTCTGTAATTTGCAAGTAGACTGTTATCTAATTTGGGTTTCTTTAATAGGGGCTTTACAACAGCTGTTTTGAAGGCATCTGGGAAGACGCCAGTTCTAAGGGATGTGTTTATAATCTCTAGCACCGGACCTGAGACACTATCAAACACTCGCTTAAAGAATCGTGTGGGTATAGGATCAATATCTGAGGTTGTGGAGTTAGATTCACTGACAATTTTGGAAAGTTCGCTAAGTGTGATACAGGTAAATGTGCCCATGTTTATGTTGCATAATCTACTGATGTCAGTTTCGACCCCACTATTAATAATACTAGCTCTGATCAAAGTTATTTTGTTCTTGAAGAACAGAGCAAGCTCTTCACATTTAACTGCTGAGGATGGAGGTGGGGCAGGGACAGTGTTTAGCAGCTGGTCAATGGTGGAGAAAAGAACTCTGGAATTTCTGGCATTTTCTGTAATAATGTTGGAGAAATATTCTCTCCTTGCTAGACGGATGGTTTTGTTATAGGTGGTTAGTGTATCTTTGTAGATATTGTAGTGGATAGTGATCTTTGCTTTCCTCCATTTTCTCTCTGCTGCACGGCATTTTCTTTTCGTTTCACTAACATTTTTATTTCTCAGCCATGGGGAGGTTCTGCTTGTGCACTTCTTTTTGGTTTTCAGTGGTGCAACAGAGTCTAACACAGATAATAGTGCATCATTGAGGTTCTCTACCATTTCATTCAGAGAGCAATCATGATTAGTTGGCTCATATTGAGCAAATTGTTCAGAAAATGTCATCACAGCTGTATCGTCTAAATATCTTCTTTGGACTAAGAATTCTTTTGTGGTTTTTGTTAAGATAATTTCCACATTAAAAAGTATAAAATGATGGTCTGAGAGGGGTATATCAGTTATTGAAATATTATTGATATTTAGTCCAGTTGTTATCACTAGATCTAGTGTGTTTCCATGCCGGTGTGTTGGGTCTGTTATGTGTTGAGTTAGATTGAAACTGTCAAGGAGATTTAAGAGCTCAATAGTCCTTGGGTCTGCTTTTTTATTTACTTGGATATTTAAGTCTCCGTTTAAAACTACTTTGTCATATCTAGTGACACATAGTGATAATAGTTCAGAGAATTCTTGTATGAATATTGGCGAATGCTTGGGTGGCCGATATATAATAACAAAAAGTATTGATTCGGTTTTGAGCTCTATAGCAAGGTATTCATATGATATGAATTCACCTAGCTCAGTGATTTTAAACAACAGTTTAGAGGAGAAAATAGCTGCGACTCCTCCACCTTTTTTAGATTTCCTTGAAACTTGGTGAAAGCTGTAATCGGGCGGACACGCTTCTATCAAAGTTGCTGTTGCCGTGTCATTGTTTAGCCAGGTTTCTGTTAGACAGATGCAGTCTAAGTTGTTTTCTTTAACAAGATCATTAACTACAAATGTTTTGTTATTTAGTGATCTAACATTTAGAAGGGCCAGTTTTATCTGTGAGGTATTAACAGATAGAACAGGGTTTGACAAATCTGTTGGAAGAGTATGGATAGTTCTGTGACTTCTAACACTAGTTTCAGGGTTGTAACCATGCATTTTACCATGCCATTTTCTGTTTGTGATGATGACCGGTATGTCTAATGAAATAGCATGGTGGCTGTCCTAGCGTAGCTTTTCTTTGGGAAAGTCTTTGTCACTGAGCTGTTCCATCACAAGGGAATTAATCCGGGGGGTGCAGATCTGTGCAGAACCCATGTCCTTGCAGGAGGCTGTTTGAATGTTCTGTTCTGTTCCATGGGAGGTTGTTTGGGATGCGTCAGTCAGCTTAGACACAACAGGGATAGGAAGAGAAACTTGATTTGTGGTCAGGAGCACGTGACTGATGTTTGCTGTTAGTAGTCGAGATCCTCTACGGTTTGGGTGGAGGCCGTCACCTTGAAAACGGTCTGCACAGTTCCAGAACACATTGAAATTATCGATAAATCTCAGTTTGTGTGCCAGACAGACAGATGCCAACCATGTGTTGAAAGATAGGAGTCGACTGAAGGCTTCTTTTCCTCTGCGAAAGCATGCAATCGGTCCACTGATGAATACATCTTGATATCTGTTGAGTGTGTTCAGTAGCTGGGTAGCATCTAATGCTCAGTAGCATTAGAGACATTACTGCGCATCCACATAGTCAATTAAGACATAACTGAATCAAGCATAAAATTCACGTATCTACATTTGAAAAAAGGTTCTCAGGGCAGGACCCTCACACTCCCCAGCAGGTTTTGTCCCCCCAAATGTTAACTCCATGGCCACGGCCTTGCTCCGGCCCATGTAATTCTCTGTTACAGACCGACCCGGCCCCACATTAAAGAAAGGAAAAATGATCTGGCCCTCGCAGAAAAGGTTTGGGGACCCCTGGCCTAGTGTAAAAGCTGCGCATGTCTACATTGTTTCGAAATCTGAAGCAGCATGCCGAAATGTTCTTACACTAGCTTTCAAACAGAAAGCTGTGCAGAAATCATTCACCAGCAGCAACAGATCTGTAGCATGCGAATTTGTGGCTGATGAAAGGCGAATTTGCGAGTGGTGAAGTCAGCTACCTCGCTATACTGTACATGTAATTGTCTCAATTACATCATGTAAAATTAGTTTTCAACCAATGTCAATTTAGAATTATATAATTGCATTCAGTATTATACAGTGCCTTTATTTTGAAGGCCTTAGAACCCTCGTGAGTGAGAGAGTCGACAAGCTAACAGCAAGTGAAGTAGGGCTGGGCGTTAAATAGATAAAAAAATTATCAACGTAATAACTTCCCTCAATAAAGATATCGTAACATTAATTCATTTTCAATAATATCGATAGAGAATAATTAGGAGCAGCAGTCCATTATTTAATTTCTGTGATGCAGCAGGAAGTTGCTGAGAAATGGTACCCAACCCCAGGGCCGCGTTTGTGCAATGGGCAGGAGGGGCTGCTGCCCCGGGCCCCGGCCACTAGGGAGCCCCGGCGCGGGAGAAAAAAAAACAATGATCATATTTTTGATGCATTTACCCATCCGTCGTGAAGTAAACGTTCTCTTAACGTCAGTGACATGCTTCGTCACTTGTCGTTGCTGGTATCATAACAGGCAAGACTCGGGCTCTGTTCGAAATGTCTTAAAATGCGTCCTTCCTTCCTTCCTTTTAAGACAGCGAGGTCTGTTCGAAAACGCTTAAATTTTCTCTTCCTGTCTAATAAGATACCTTAAAATACGTCACATAACGGTCATTTTTAAGAGAGCATCTGAGCTGCCTTGCTGTCTTAGTCTGTGCGCCAGAACCCAAATCAGATTTTTATTTTTTAAGATGGCGGAACGAAATACCGAAGTTCACATCAAAAGTGTTCATAAATGTTATTTCCTTTGCTCTTTTTTTTGAAAATGTATCGAGAAATAAACAGTGTACTATTTAATTATGCCATGATTGATTAACAAAAATAGTCTGAATTTGTTAGCGAGGTATACGTTAGCCAGGTCGCTATGGTAGCTGATTGTTAACGGCGTTGCTAACGTTAGCTCCGGTACAGTATGTATCTGTATTTAATGCAAGATAGTTAA
This sequence comes from Mallotus villosus, assembly GCA_903064625.1. Lineage (NCBI taxonomy): Eukaryota > Metazoa > Chordata > Actinopteri > Osmeriformes > Salangidae > Mallotus > Mallotus villosus. The sequence goes on from CAEFZP010003093.1 coordinate 5,069, forward strand.
GAAAGTGAACGGTTGTTTATGATGTGAAATTGTAAATGTGCATTGTAAGTGCACACAAAATGTACTGTAAAAATAACCTGCTTTTAAAAAATATATCAGGGTGTTTTAACTGTCAGTTGGTTGCTGTTAACTGTCATAGCTAGCCATGTACACGCAGCGCGATGAAGTACATCCTGTCTAACTAGGCTGTTCGAAAACAACGGTTTTTAAGATACCCCCGAAGAGAGCTGTCTGGTTAGACAGCTGTCTAGTAAAACATCAAGGATTAAGACAGCTGTCTAAGTTTTCGAACAGAGCCAAGTTGACCGTAACCTTGCCCTGGAGACAACAATGGCTTCGCATGAAACAATAAGAAAATATGAAAGTGGGGCTAAAAAACGAAAAATTAATCAGCAAAAAAGAGAGCGATAGGCAGATGTTTTAAGTAAAACCACAAAACTTTCAACTTTTTTTCTAAATGTATTACCAATCTCTCTCTCTCTCTAATATATTGCTCTAAATAATACTTATAAATATATATAAGTATTATTTATATATATTAATAATAATAACATATTTGGCGGGCGGGGGGGAGGGGGGCCCCGGGGAGGCTTCTGCCCTGGGCCCCAGGTGACCTTAACCTGGCCCTGCCCAACCCTCACTAAAATATACTGAGCACCTCCAGTGGATTAGCTAATGTTAGCCGCGGAAAATGAGTCTTATTGCCGAAAACAGTGGCAGCGATAGCCATGGTGAGGGAGCAACTTCCAGTGAAGACATTTAGGCCGTAAGATGAACCCTGTTATCGTTTCATCCCGCTCCACAGTCTGGCATCTTATCTACACAATCTTTATCTCATTAAAAAAACGGTACAACACTAGGGGATGCACCGACCAGGCTTTTCCAGTCCCGATACCGATACCGATGTCTGGGCTTTGTGTATCTGTCGATAACCGATACCGTTGTTGAATTAATAATAAACTGTATACCTCCCACCTTATACCTTCCTTCCACCATGTGGAAGAGACTAAAGGCACCAGACTTTCCTAACTAAGACAAAATAAAGGATGTAATAAACTGAATTCTTATTTATTTGTTATTTAAAAAACAATTGTGCATTCAAAATGCGTAATTAGAATGTAATCTACAGTGTAGATTAACCCGAGTAGCATCGCACGTATGTGATCGTTAGAATGCTGGTCTCACAGCGTAATGTCGCATATGCGATTTCGAAAATTCCAACAGAATATTTTTATACACCACATTTCCTGATTTTTGGAATCAACTTTTCGCTTCGGGTTTTGTCTCGCCATGATTTTCGCTAAAGAAGAAACAGGTACTGTTAGCAAATTGATGAGCCTGCGTTGTTGCAAATGACACACACACACAAATATAGGCTATAGCACAAAATCACGCACTTGCTTGTATTGCGTCTCCGCACCCGAGTCCGCCTATAGGGGTTATGCTGAAAACACTGCCGTATTCAGTAAAACAGACATCACTTCTGGATCTTTACGCTTTATGCAGACATGGTGCTGTTGTACAGAAGATACGCGCAGTTTGCATCCCTGAAGTTACCTAATGTGTCGAGACTGAATTTGAAAGTACAAAAAAAACACCAGGAGCAGCGACAATGTCGGCAACCCTGCACCAGGCCTCATACTTTTAATTGATGTCTTGTACAAATACAGAGACGTATCGTACAGGACTGGATATGCAGCCACACAGGCGATAAGTTTCTCCTCCATCTTAAAAACTGATAGCTAGAAATGTTTACTATGGTTGCTACGTTACGAGAAACAAGAAAACACTCCGATTGGCCATCGCTAGCGAAAATCGCTCCTCATTTGCATAAAGTTGAGAACATCTCAACTTGATCGCGTTGCGTCGCTACCCACAATTCACCACGCAAGCGATTCGCCTGGCTCCATTGAAAATGAATGGAAAACATGTTGTTGCTCGCATTGCGTCGCTGCAGTGTAAACGCACTGTTAGGCGCGCGCCCACATTTTCTCTATGCAGGAAAAACCCTGACTAGGTGCACTGTAGCCCCGAACTGAAAATGTAAGGAGCACAGGCAGTGTGAAATAATTTAAGGACACATGTACAATGTACTGTATGTGTTTTAATGTAATCTGTAAGCGCCTTTGTTCATTAACGTCCTGAGACAAGTCAGGTCAAAAGGGGATAAGGTTGAGAGGTTGTAAAGGGTTAGCAGAAGGCTTTAGATGGCCAAAAGGTCTGGAGCCCTGCTAGCGCAATTTGAAGATTGCTGACATGCGTACCAACAAGTCACATATTGGTGCTTACCCCTGATGTCTCCACCCGCACAAAATGCCTTTCCACCTGCTCCTTTAATAATGACAATGGCTGCCTCTTCATCTACCTGCCATTTCTGCATGAGACACATTAAAAACAAATGTAAGTATGTGCGATAAGATTTTACATTTACATACAAGATAGAACGTGTATGGTTGTTGATGAGTCGGGTTTGCTTTGTTAGTTAATACTCATGCTCTTTAATGCTCAGTCAAGTATTAAGATGCCAATAGATGATTCTAGAAGATGAATCTGCTAATGCTATGACAGGTCCCCACAGATATATTTTCCTAGCTGACCGTCAATGTACCTTAAGAGTACACAATTAAATGTGCATGTGCAATTCATTTTTCAAATGAAATTCTAAACATGTGAAGGGGCATAATGGACCACAAAGCTAATGTAAAATAGCTTGAAACAATATCCAATTTTCAATTTCTTTCTTTCAAAGCATGACAACATAATGTCAGTTTTGAGTAACGGAGGAGGTAGTTTGAACATCTGGCCCATGGCTTTGTGATAAAGTAGTTGGTGTAACCTTCTCACCTTAAGTTGAGGGTAAATCATTCGGATCATAGACAGGTTCAGGGCATTCAGAGCTTTTGGTCGGTTTAGTGTGATTACCCCTGCACTGCCCACCCTCTCAATCAGAACCTCTGGCCCAACTTGACTGTGCATCTGTTCCAAAGAAAACAAATACAATTACAAATGTAATTATGTCTTCAACAGTGATTATGCCAGGGGTATGGCATTTTGTTCAAATACCTGCAAAAATACAACAGCGCAACCCTCCTATTTTAATTGCACTAATACTGTAGCTTGTATATGTTCTGGAAGAATGCTTACCATGCGACCACGAATTCTCTGTAATATGCAGAAGTAGGTCAGTCTAAAGAGGAGATTTGCAAAATGACAACTTAAACATTATTATAGGTAGTTAACTTGTAACTAAACTGTATCGGACTAACGCTAGGTTGTTCAAGCTAAAGTAACACTGCTTTTACGTAGTTTATCTTTACTTGACTAGCAAGCCAGCTTACAACATCCGGTACTCGGGCTCACTGCTTAAAAAATCGTACAATATGTTTAAGTCTACCGGCTAAAACATACCTGCGGTTAGCATTCAAAATTGTTACTGACATAATGAATAAGGCAATCAATTTGCTATTCGCACATCAAGGTTGATATGTGCTTGAACGGAAGGCTGAATTGAATCTTTTTCTTTGGTGTTGACGTTGGCATCCAAAATGAGGGGCGTGTTACTGCCACCTACCGAATTGGGGTGTCTCTCAAAAAAACTCCAAGGACCTAATTTTCAAAAAACTGTGTGGAGTATTCACGTTAAAAGGTGTCGCAGGACAAAACAGTTACTAAGCTCACTCAAATTCCAAATATGCAAGGCATATTTTTGTATCCACCACCTGGCTGTCTTCACAATAGTCATATCGTCATAACATTGCCCTTCTTCCGTTTTATGGTTTAGAATTGACCGACCTATCAAATTATGAAGATACTGACGCTTTCTAGCATAGCTGCCGCCTTTCAGCACATATGGAAGGCCATCAGTGCATTTAACGTCTTAAAAGAGCATGTTTATGGAAGACTAAAAGTGCCAAACTTAATTAAATAAATACATCATTAAATAATTACTTAAATGTGTCATTAATTAATTAATATTGGAATGAAATACATACATTTGTTATTAAATGTGTCATTAATTAATTCCAAATACCAATTCATTTTATGTAAAATACATATATCATTATTTCACTTAATTATTTCATGGTGCTGTGTTGCACCAGAAGTTAACAACTGGCTGAGTCGACATGCGGAAGTGGGCATGCACATTCATGGTTCATGTGACGTCACACAGTAGTCGCGGCGCCATCTCAAGGACGGAAGTACAAGATGCCGTCTATCTACTGTGCATGGGCTGTGATAACAGCAAATCTCAAATACATAAATTACCTTTTACAATGTCCCAAAAAACCCTGAGTGTCATGATAAATGGATTGCAGCTATCTAGAGGGATCACTGGACTGGACTACAGAACATAATTTTAAATGTGAGCAGCCCTCCTATAAACCCTGTGTTGTGAGGCAGCCTGTCACCACCAGGACATTCAGGAAGTGGACACCAGAGGCCATAGAAGCTCTGCGGGCCCTCTATGAATGCACAGACTGGAATGTACTGCAAGACACACAGGGAAATAGGGGAGTCACGGAAGTCGACAGGAGGTTAATGCTACACTGACTACATGACATTCTGCAGGGACATGATTGTACCAGCGAGGACTGTGCGTTGTTTTCCAAACAATAAACCCTGGATCACCAGTGACATCAAGAGGCTCCTGAATCAGAAAAAGGCAGCATACAGAGAGGGTGACAGGGAGAAGCGCAGGCTTGTACAACGGGAGCTGAAGAGGAGTCTGAGGCAGGCCAAGGAGGAGTATAAAAGGAAGGTGGAGAGGAAGCTGCAGGACAACAACACCAGAGAGGTGTGGAGGGGAATTTCATTTCATTTTTATTAGGATCCCCATTAGCGGCCAATTTAATGGCAGCTAATCTTCCTGGGGTCCTCTTTAAAATATTCACAACATAAAATTACAAAAAACAATAACAACACAAACTAGAGAGCGTACAATTTCTGGGGAAATTGTAGGGTGTGCCTGTTTGTTTGCAGAGGGGTCAGTTTTTTAATGACATTTTTACAACTGATATTTCTTTATATTTTATATAAAATAAAATAAATATATAAAAATGACATAGATTTTTAAAGCAGATTTTTTTGCTGCTTACAACTCAAAATACTAAGAGTGAAGTGTAGAATGAAATAGTTGTCTTCTCATTTCCCCTGCAAGAGGGAATGGTGAGCAGCCTCAGTTGAATCAAAACAAATACATTTGGCAGACCGGTGTAAACATTGACCAGATATTTTCAGGCATTTAGCATACTCATATTGCATTCATTCATTAATAAAGAACCCCCTTTGTAAATTATTCTAACAACGACGTTATCGGCAGTAGCTAAAAGTACAATCTTCTGAAAACTGAAAATATGGCCCCAAAAACGTAAATAAGCTTGACATTTATTTAGTGGATAATCGCTCATTCATCACTGGTAGCGACTATTGGCAGTAACAACGCAAAATGCGATATTGCGCCCCGCAAGGAGCTGCCCCGGTAAATTGTACAACTACTGTAGCTACAGTGTTGGTGGTAGCGATTGCGTTGGTAGAATTCGATGTGACGAGCTGCTAAACTGATGTTCTGCTAGAGGTAGTCACGCGCGTCAGTGACTGTGGCTAGCAAGTTAGCCACGTAAATAAAATACATAAAACTCAATGGCTACCAACATTTGACATGATGTTTTAATCCAAATATTGACGGATGCTTAGGGGGGCGGCACGATACCATCCTTGCTGAGCAACAGTCTCTATGCACGTCTTATCCTTGCCTCGTTGCTAGAGTGTTCTGACGCAGTGAAGTAGGCTAGAAAGTACCCTTTGCCGACAAAAGACACTTTTTTTGCCACAAAAACGTTGTATCCTCCTAAACTGTGCAATGGAACGTAAATAAAAGTAATACCAACGCAATCGAGACCAAGACGAAACTTTTGACATCGACGTTCTCTATGTAGTCCAAATATTGACCGAGCCTTACTTATATATGTGAGATAACAAAGGATGCGCCACGACTCGTGGCACACCCAATTACAATCAAAAATATAACTGCAGGACTTCCGGGTGACGGTCGAGCAGTATGGACGGTTGAACAGTGTGCTCCCTAATACCAACACAATAAACTCCGCAAAAACTCGAAAATATAACAAAGAAAGGTATATGGACGTTGGCTATGAGCGGAGGAACAAAGAAAAACAAGAAGAAGAAAAACCCGAACGGACAAGGTAAAGAAATAAGTCGTTCTGACGAGGAAGAAGAAAAGCTAACTGAACCTGCAGCTATGGCTACACGGGCTACACCCACACCGCAAGCTAGCTTAGAGAGCATTAGCAAGCAAATCCAAGCCATGCAAAAAGAGCTGAAAATTGACCTGAAAACTGTCAAAGACGAAATCACCACCCAAGTGAAAAGCGAACTGGCAGAATTTAAGGAGGACATTAACCAGAAACTTGTCAAAATAAACGCAGTCGTAGAAGAGCAAAATGACAAGATAGATGCCGCTTTGACTCGCACTGAAGAGGTCGAACAGTGGAGTACTGACGCAAAATGCGCACTGAAGGACATACTAAAGGAACAGAAAATAATGATGGATAAGATGGATGACTTAGAATCGAGATCCAGGCGGAACAACCTGCGAATATACGGCATTCCAGAAGATGCGGAGTTGAGAAGCGAATCGGTCGCGGCGTTTATGGACAAATGGTTAAAAGACGAGCTTTCAATTGAATCAGACCTCCAGATTCAACGAGCCCACCGAGCCCTCGCGCCGAAGCCAAAGACAGGACAACCACCAAGATCGATTATACTCAACTTTCAGCAGTTTAATGTGAAGGAGAAGGTTTTGAAAGAGGCGTGGGGAAAGAAAACGGTCAAGCTCGGAGAAAGTAGGATTTATTTTGACCATGACTACTCTGTGAGAATGCTGCAAGAACGCAAAGCGTACGTGAACGTGAAGAAGGTTCTAAAGGGGGAAGGTATCCGCTTTCAGACACCCCTCAACAGGATGCGTATCCACTGGGCTAGTGGAATGAAGACGTACAGCAGCGCGGAGGAAGCAGTCGGTGACATGCGGAGAAGAGGATATGAAGTAGATGACATCCCCGATACCAGAGGCACTACAGCCCGTGACCGGCTCAAGTCGAGCGGGCTAGAGACGTGGACACGCGTCGGGAGAGAACGAGAACGAACCTCACAGACAGGCACACGGGTGAGAGGACGGCTGCAAGAATTCCAACGCGAGGACAACAACGCGAGATGAATACATGACTCTAAGTATAAATATGAATGAACATATCCTTAAATTGCAATACAGGTCCAGAAAGAAAAAAAAAGGTTAGTGTTAAATTCGATGTGTCCTAAAGGGATATTGATATCAGTATTGTTGGTTCCAAGGGACTGAAGCACAGCTGCCTACAACATAGCCTAGTATGGGCAGATCTACCCCTTATGGGTTACATCTTACTACTAGCTGGGGGCCCTTCTCTTGTGGAAGGCATTTCCCCTCAAAACTAAAGGAGAGTCAACATAAGAAGATTGTTGACATCTCTTTTTGGAGGTCGCTTTTTCTGTTTATAGTTATGTTACCATATTTTCTTTGTTTGTTACATATGATGTTAAGTGCCTATGTTCATTGCACTGTTAGCCTGAGGGGGAGAAACCACAATGGGAACAAACCAAAAACAGCCTATGAATACCAAACAAGAAGGTATTAAACTTATGTCTTTAAATGTTAATGGCTTAGGAAACCCAGTCAAAAGAGCTAAAATTATAGCTAAAATTAAAAAGGAGAGGACGCAGATTAGCTTTCTGCAAGAAACCCACCTTTCACAAACGGAACATGAAAAGTTGAAAAGATTTGGATTTAATAATACTTTCTATAGCTCCCATTCTAATACCCGCAGAAGAGGTGTTGCAATTCTAATTTCTAATGCCACCAAATTTGAATATCAAAAAGAAATAAAAGATACAGAGGGACGTTATATTATTGTAAAAGGAACCATTGACCAAACTAGGGTTACATTGGTGAACATTTATGCCCCACCTGAAAGTGATAAACATTTCTTTAAATCCCTTTTTGATTTGATTGCTGTAGAAATGGAAGGTGTATGTATATGTGGAGGTGATCTCAATGTGATAATGAACTACGACCTAGACACAACTAGTCGTAAGAGAAATAAGAAACCTATCACAAAGGTTGTGAAAAATACATGGGAAGAAATGGGGTTCTTTGATGTATGGAGGGAATTACATCCTCTACAGAGAGACTTCAGTCATTATTCAGCAACACACTCTGTGTACTCAAGAATTGACTATTTTTTTATGCAGAAAGAAGACAGGGATAGAATACAGGAATGTCAAATTGGAGTGGCCGACTTGTCCGACCATAGCCCAATCTATTTAAAAATATACTTGAAGTCCAGACGAAAAGATACAATATGGAGATTGAACGTGGGGATATTAAATAACAAACTGGTGGTCGAACAAATCAAAGCTGAAATACGGAAGTACTTAGAGGAGAATGATAATGACGAGACAAACCCAGCAATACTATGGGATGCTCTAAAAGCTGTTATACGAGGAAAATTAATTTCAATTACGAGTAGACTTAAAAAAGAAAAAGAAACTCAGTACAAGTCTCTGTTAGCTGACCTGAAACAATTGGAACAAAAACATAAAGAAAAAACAGACAAAAAAATAGAACGACAAATGAAAGAGGTGAGAAACCAAATTAATAGAATACTACAACAGGAAATAGAGATAAAGGCTAGATATTTAAAACAAAATTACTATGAATTAGGCCCTAAAGCTGCCAAATTGTTGGCGAGAAGATTACGAAGGCAACAGGCAGGGATTACAGTAAATAAACTACGTGATCCTAATACCAACCAAATTAAATATGAACCAAAAGAAATTGAAAATATGTTCAGGGATTATTATAAAGATCTTTATACCCAAACATCAACAACAAATCATAAGGACACTAAAACATTTCTGGACTCCCTGGATTTGCCTTCTATAGGTAGAATTCAAAATGAACGCATAACTGCAAATATATCTACAGATGAAATCCATAAAGCAATAAGAAAATTGAAAACAAACAAGGCTCCAGGTAGTGATGGATTTCCATCTGAGTGGTATAAAAAACTTGAAAATGAACTGTCACCACTATTACTTAGAACCTTTAATTGGACCATTACTAAAGAGATCACTCCCCCCTCATGGAAGGAAGCAATAATTACTGTCATTCCCAAACCGTTAAAGGATAAGGAATATTGCCAAAATTATAGACCAATATCAATTCTTAATATAGATTACAAACTTTATACCACTATAATTTCAAACAGGCTCCAAACAATAGTAACAGATTTGATAGATGAAGACCAGACTGGCTTTGTCTTAGGTCGACAAACTCAGGATAATATCAGGAGAATACTCCACATTATACATAAAATACAAAAAAATAAAATACCAACAGCATTGATCAGCCTAGATGCTGAAAAGGCATTCGATAGGGTCAACTGGGATTTTCTATATTTAACATTAGAAAAATTTGGATTTAATAAAAAAACTATTCAATGTATCAAATCACTATATAACAAACCAACCGCTAGAATCAAAGTAAACGGCTCACTAACGGACAGATTTACCTTGGAAAGAGGAACCAGACAGGGTTGCTGTCTCAGCCCTACCTTGTTTGCTCTCTATATAGAACCATTAGCCCAAATGATCAGACAAGAGGATGTAATAACAGGAATAGATATTAATAACCAAACCCATACTATAAGTCTTTTCGCGGACGATGTTTTGATCATATTAAAAGATCCAGTAAACTCTTTTATGAAACTTATGGAAATTTTAGAAAAGTTTGGAGTATACTCGGGTTACAAATTAAACATATCTAAAACTCAAATTCTCATGTTTAACTGCTCTCCAAATAAAGAACTTAAAGAATTGAAATTAAATTGGAAAGCCAAATCAATTCAATATTTAGGCATAAGCATAACCAAAAACTTGTCAAAACTTTTCCGAAACAACTATGATCATATTGATGGCAACATACGGAAAGATATTGAAAGGTGGTCAACTTATCCAATGAGCCTCACTGACAGGATAAATGCAGTGAAAATGAATATTTTGCCACGTTTACTATACTTGTTTCTATCCTTGCCTGTTTGTATACCACAGATCCAGTTTCAGAGTTGGGATAGACTAATATCTAGATTTATCTGGGGGGGGAAAGAAACCGAGAATTCGATATACCACTCTCCAGTTGCCAAAGGACAAGGGGGGACTGGCACTTCCTAACTTCAGGGAATACTTTAATGCAGCACAATTGCGTCCACTTATATACTGGTGCAATGTTGATTATATAGCTCGTTGGAAAGACATTGAAATACCTACATCTGGGCCCCTGATACAACCACTCATAGGGCAAAGAGAAATTCCTGCCCATACTAAAGAAGAGGAAGAATTAGACCCAATAACAACTTTTACCTTAAATACATGGTATTCCATTATTAAACAACTAAAAGTGGGAAGGGAACTTGGTCTGTTAAAGTGGATAGCCTTTGATAAAGAATTCACACCGGGAATTTCTGATGCCAGATTTAAACAGTGGACCGAGATGGGTATAACAGCGATATGCAAGGTTATACAAAAGGGTGAAATGAGAAACTTTCAAGATTTAAAAAATACATATGGCTTAGAGAACCAGGACTTATTCAGATTCTTACAAATGAGGGATTTCTATATAAAAAGAATTAAGAAAAATACTGATGAGATACATCCTATAGTAAAAATGTTTGTGCAATCTTACAATGATGTCATACCCAAAGCTGTGTCAATTCTGTATTCTTGTTTGATGGAAGCTAAGAATGACTCAACATTATATGTCAAAGCTAAATGGGAAAAAGAACTGAGTGAAGACATCCCGGACGACATGTGGTTTAATATGTGGAAAATACACCAGACAACTACACAGTCTCATGGATGGAGAGAATTCACTTGGAAAAACCAAATCCGTTTCTTTATAACGCCCAAGATTTCTAGCAGACAAATGAACACTCAACAATCCTGCTGGAGACTGTGCAACAGTGTGGATCCAAACCATACACATGTGTTTTGGAGCTGCAGTAAAATTCAACCTTACTGGGATCATATCCATGCTGTGCTATGTGAGGTACTGGGATACAAAATCCCCCGAACTTGTCTTGTCCTATACCTTGGACATATAGAAGGATCGGTGCACAAAGGAGACCAATATTTGACTAAGATTCTTCTTGCTGCAGCAAAAAAGGCCATCACAAAGAACTGGCTCCAGCCTGTTGCACCCGTTTACAGACAATGGCTCAGCATTATCTGTGATATTCAAACAATGGAGAGACTAACATATAGATTAAAAACTAAGGAAGACTCATTTTCTAAAGGCTGGGATAAATGGTTGCTTTACATATCAAAAAATGAAGAAATGTAAAATATTGTTTGTATGTAATGTGAATTGCCCCCCAACAGGCACTGTTCCTCTTTAATTTCCCTACTTTATATCTTTCTCTCTAACTTTCTCTCTCTTTGACCATACTCTACATAAAACCAATAAAAGAAAGTTAAAAAAAAAGACAAAAAAAGACAACAAAAAAAAAGAAGAAAAAAAATATAACTGCAAAGCAGTGATGCGGATTCCTCGAAACATTGCGAACCATTGAAAAATGTATATCCTTGACAAATTGTAAATGTATAGAAAAATCTATGCTGCAGAATTACCAATGGGATACCAAATCTAAAATGCAATACCATCAAGATCCACAAGGGCCTTTAATTCAAACCAAGAAGTGAAAGGAGGGGGCTTGGTGAGCCTATCCATTCCAGAAAGCCTTGTATCTTTGTGCATCAGGGCGTGGCCTGTAGCGCCACCTATGAGTAATGGTGGGCCATTTGTGGTGTGGTAGTTACTCTTGGCCTATACTATCAATGTTTCAGGATTTTGAGAACTTTTTACCATTGCATACAAAATAGGAAACGGGATACAATCAAGATCCACAAGGCCTTCACTTCAAGCCAAGGATCGAAGGGTGGGGGCTTGGTCAGCCCACAATCTCCTTAATTGTTGTGTGTGCGTCTTGCCAAGCCCGCGCGTGTGTGAAGGGAAGGCTGAGTGTGTGAGAATGTGGAGCGCGCGCGCGCAGAGGAGCAGAGAGAGACTTTTTCATTCTCAATTTCACAAGAAATTAGCCCAGCTAGCATTTTTCAAATATTCACCAAACATTGACTTTTCATCTTACAGTCAACCTTTTCGCAGATTTGTGTACTTAACATTCTCAAGAGTCTTCATATGAACTTGTGATTGAATCGGAGTATCAGTTTTTGACTGGCTGATGTGTAAAGCATTATTTTAGCGTTAGCGATCAATTTGATTTGCTTTATATCAATCATTTTTGGAGATATGAAGTTGCCTTTGCACATGGTAACATGTTTTAGTGTCTTCCACCCATATACCAAGTTTGGTGTTGATATCTCAGAGATTTGCTGAGATTTGATCCAAATTCCTGTTTGGTTGCATAGCAGGAAAACCCCCGAACCGGGCGCCGAAACGACCAGAGCGTGCAGCCCCGAATTGACCGAACACACGGAGCCCGGAAGAGCAGCGAGCCACTCCTGCAAACGGCGTGAAGCCCAAACCGGCCTCCACAACAGGACTAGCCCCGAATCCGAACATCGCCCCAAACACGAGCGAGGGACACGGAACGAGCGAAAGGTCCAGCCAGCACGAACACGCAGCATCGCGCACTTGATAGCATGGACAAACTACACAGGGAGAGAATCGTATTTAAAGGCATGGATCATATGATGCAATTGATTGTTTAGCGGGAGCGCTAATCACCCTGACCCCCAGAGATCGCTAATCGACCTGACCCCCAGTGACCACTCTACCAGGGACGAAGGGGAAGAAAGGGCGATCTTAGCGGGGGGAAGTGGTAGTGTACACTACGATTAACCCGTGCGCAGGGATCGGTCTTGCCTGACTGAACTTGCGCTGGGCTTCATTTGTGTTGTATGGTTATTCCTTTATTCCAAATTAAAATAAAACAACAGAAACCAAGCATTTCCCCATAGTCTGGATCTGATATCCGAAATGGACAAAACGATATTACAAGCCTATTTGTCTTTTTTTCTCGTAGATACCGGCATAAAAGGAGGCATACACAGCTACAGCCCTCCCACCACTCGGCAGATCTGATCACAACCTGGTCCTCCTCCAGCCCTCCTATGTCCTGTGTTGTGAGGCAGCCTGTCACCACCAGGACATTCAGGAAGTGGACACCAGAGGCCATAGAAGCTCTGCGGGCCTGCTATGAATGCACAGACTGGAATGTACTGCAAGACACACAGGGATATAGGGGAGTCACGGAAGTTGACAGGAGGGTTGAATGCTACACTGACTACATGACATTCTGCAGGGACATGATTGTACCAGCGAGGACTGTGCGTTGTTTTCCAAACAATAAACCCTGGATCACCAGTGACATCAAGAGGCTGCTGAATCAGAAAAAGGCAGCATACAGAGAGGGTGACAGGGAGAAGCGCAGGCTCGTAAAACGGGAGCTGAAGAGGAGTCTGAGGCAGGCCAAGGAGTATAAAAGGAAGGTGGAGAGGAAGCTGCAGGACAACAACACCCGAGAGGTGTGGAGGGGAATGAAGACCATCACAGGCTACAAGCAGAAGGGCAGTCTGGCTACAGCCCCTGATGTGGCCAAGGCCAATGAGTTCAACTACTTCTATAACAGGTTTGACTCAACGGCTTCATCATCATCAGCCCTCTCCCTCCCCCTCCCCACCTCTTCTCCAGCAGCTGCCTGTCCCCCTTCACCAGCTCCTCCTCACAGCTACAGCCCTAACTTCACGGCTGAGTCCCCTTCCCCACCAAGCCTCCACCTCTGCCTCACAGCTGATGAGGTAAAGGTGGAGTTGAAAGAACTGAACGTGGGAAAGGCGGCCGGCCCGGATAAAGTGTGCCCAAGGCTGCGGAAGGTCTGTGCTGACCAACTGGCTGAGCCCCTTCAAGAGCTCTTCAACCTGAGCCTACAGTCAGGGAGGGTCCCGGTTCTGTGGAAAACATCATGTCTCGTGCCGTTACCCAAGACTGGGCGCCCGGCCGTGCTCAACGACTACAGACCGGTGGCCCTCACGTCACATGTCATGAAGACACTGGAGCGGCTGTTTCTGCGCCACCTGAGACCTCTGACTGAACATGCACTTGACCCCCTGCAGTTCGGGTACCGGGAGAGTGTAGGGGTGGATGACGCTATCCTCTACCTGCTCCACCGGGTCTACTCCTACCTGGACGAGCCGGGAAGTCAAGTGAGAATTATGTTCTTCGACTTTTCGAGCGCCTTCAACACCATCCAGCCTCTCTTACTTAGAGAGAAGCTCGAAAGGATAGGGGTGGATCCTTTCTTCACTTCCTGGATTACGGACTACCTGACAGGACGGCCGCAGTTTGTCAGACTGGGGAGTTGTGCCTCTGACATTGTTGTGAGCAGCACTGGGGCTCCGCAGGGGACTGTGCTGGCTCCCTTCCTGTTTACGCTCTACACGTCAGACTTCACCTACAACTCTGGGTCCTGTCACGTCCAGAAATATTCAGATGACACGGCTATAGTGGCGTGTGTGAGGGAGGAGCAGGTGGGGGAGTACAGGGACCTGACGAGTGCCTTCTGCGACTGGAGCGAGAGGAACGGCCTTCTCCTTAACACCAGCAAGACCAAGGAGTTGGTCATTGACTTCCGTAGGACTAAGCCACATCTGCAGCCTATTAACATCCAGGGCAAGGACATTGCGGTGGTGCAGACCTACAAGTTCTTGGGGGTGCATCTGGACGACAAGCTGAACTGGTCAGCTAACGCAGGTGCACTGTACAAGAAGGGACAGAGTACCAAAATTATAAATTTTTTGGTGCTGATTTGAGCTTTATCTAAAATAAACATAGTCGTCTTTCAATTGGTAAAACCTTGTCTTGTCATTCATAATGGAGCCCTGGACAACGAGAGCACGCGACCTGGCACGCAATCTGGCACGCGACCTGCCTGGTTGCCTGGCTACAATCTACCGCGCAAACGTAACTTTCAGTGCGACTTCATCCCCCTGGCACGCGATCTGGCACGCGACCTGCCTGGTTGGCTGGCTACAATCTACCGCGCAATTTTTACTTTCAGTGCGACTTCATCCCCTTCCTGGTAAGTAGCATATAAATGAACCTGCTCGATTTTTCATGTGAAGTCTACGTTTTGATGAATTTGCTAGCCATAATTCCTCTGTTTTTGCTACAAAACATAGAAGCCCAACTGTATTGCAATTATTGTAAAAAGAAAATGGCAGTATACACATTTAAGAATAGGAGGCATATTAGCTATCTCAAGCTGGCCTTGTACAGTGCCCGCCTGCCAGATCTGAGTGGGCTCAGCTAGCTGAGCTAGTAAGTGCATCTCATGTCAGATTTCCTGCTTGCAGGAGAAGATGAGCTTCAGTAGTAGTCTGTAATATCAGGCAGAATAGTTTACATAATTTCAGATGGGCTGGTTAGACTAAGAAATATATATACTGCTATATACTCTTGTTCACTTATTTTTTTACCTTCTGTTGCAGCTCCATTTAACCCATTTACCCTTCTACACTACCTACTCATCAAACAAACCCAAAGGCTCTTTTAAGAACCACGTCTTTCCATCTGTCTGTCTGTCTGTCTGTCTGCTGCTGCACAGTGAGGTTAGTGTTTAACCATATAGGTTGCTGGTATTTTTTATTGGCTATAGGTGGCATTTAACTGTAGGCTACCGTATATGGAACGCCGATTTAGTCAAAATTAAATAAATAAATAGATCTGTAAATAAATATATAAATACATAAATATATAAATATGGCTATGAAATAAAGCCTAAAATTAAAAAAGATGGCAATAAATATATAAATAATAAATGTGTTTCTTTCAAAATGACGTGTTTGTAAAGACAACATTTATTTATTTAATGGGACTTTTATTTCCTAATGCCACATTTATTAATTTTTTGAGACTTTTACACTCCACATTTATTTCCACATATATTACCACTCCACATGTATTACTACTCCACATTTATTACCCCTCCACATTTATTATCACTCCACATTTATTACCCCTCCACATTTATTTCCGATCTCACATGCAAACGAGAGGGGCGTGGTTATCTTCAGACCAACGCATGCTGCACAAGATCGAAGGCAGATAGGGACACCTATCTACCTCTATCACCAGTCCAGAATCGTCACAAATTCACATAACATTCAACATTATTGACGATTTTCAAGTCACATCTCATATTTGCTGCTGTAGGCTCATGGATGTAAGGAGCTTTTAGTCACAAATTCAGGCATTCAGGCAACATTTTGTATGGCCTGGGTTCATGGAAAACAACTAGTTATCGTGAGCACACCAGAAAATACCAGAATGTGTAGGCTAATTACGTATTTGGGGTTGTCTTGATGCAATTGCCAAATTTCCCAAGATAGCCTACAACCCCTTATGAAACTACAAATTACTTAAATCGTCACTGTGAACCCAGACAATAGCTTGATCAAAATACTCTTAACCCTAAGAAAGATTATGTTGAGCCCCATGGTGGATTTCTAGAGTTGCCGTCTTGCACACGAACACGGTGTTCGATAAGTCTCAAACCATTTAAGACTTTGTGGTCAATATCTATGTTGTGTAGAGCACTTATCCGCCCAACCTCTACAAAATGTGTGCCAAAATAATATATCCTGACAAGCCATGCTGATCAATTTGATCTATAAGGCTAGCAAGCGATCTCTGACACCATGTCTTCCTTCATCTACCGAATCTAGGTGTCCCTATCATAGGTCCCTATCTGCCTTCGATCTTGTGCAGCATGCGTTGGTCTGAAGATAACCACGCCCCTCTCGTTTGCATGTGAGAGTGTGCATGTGGAGTGGTAATAAATGTGGAGGGGTAATAAATGTGGAGTGGTAATAAATGTGGAGTGGTAATATATGTGGAAATAAAATATTAATTATTAATTAAATAAATAAATGTTGTCTTTACATTTTGAAATAAATACATTTATTATTTATATATTATTGCCATCTTTTTTTTAATTTTAGGCTTTATTTCATTGCCATATTTATACATTTATATATTTATTTACAGGTCTATTTATTTATTTAATTTGGACTAAATCGGCGTTCCATAACCGTATGCCAGTCGTCCATTCATTTGATAGGCCTAGCGGGAGCGGGCGGCGCGTTGGCGTCGGATTCCAATTCATTTTCAATGATACCGGTCTTAGATGCTGTTGATACGCGAGCATCAACGACCGGTTTAATTGAAAATGAATTGGAAGCGGCCGCCGACACGCCGCCCACTGTAGTGGACACCGGGCAACACCGGGCGTTGACGCAGCTTGTCCGCCTACATCACCTGTAACGCCTGCTACAGCACCAACTAGCCTGTGTCTCTAGACAGACATTACAAGTAGATTGAAGATCCACAATTCCACTGTAGACCAGTTCCGCTGTAGGGCATTATTTTTCTTATATTAGTTTCTTATATTATGTTATAGTGTATTTTAACCAGAAATATATAAATAGATACATTGTATATAGTTTAATACACTGAATTTATCACCGAAACATACAGCATCCATTAATGTGTCTAGGTCAGTTAATCATTAGTCTGCTATCTCAAAGTTTATGTTTGATATGTTTTACTAAATTAGATATTGTCCTTTAACCATTTCTTAGAATGCCTGGTTCAACAATGCGCCAGTGCCCTCATTGCCAGAGCAGTGGGAATTGTGGGAACCGGCGTTGTGTCAAGGTGATTATGTGCACAATCTACACTCTTCTCATCATGTTTGATAGTTAAGATGCCTTTTGGTTCTAACCCTCCTCCATCACTGTCTTTCTGTTTCTCTTACAGTGTGGGAAGCTGCTTGATTTTCAGCTGCGGCACACAGTCAGGCTTTTAAAGTTTCGTGCCCAGGCCAGAGAATGGGCACAAACTACAAAGAAATCAAGGAACCAGGCAAAGGTTTTAGATAATTCCTTTATCATGGTAAGCAAGTAATTTGTAATATGCCAAATAGGGTTATGGTTAGTTACTGAATATGCTAATGTGCAAAATGTCTGTTACGGTTTTCCAGTTTGTACTTGCATGACATGGCAATGGTGTCACTATAAATGTGCCTCTGCATTCCCAATTTGTGTGCATGGCAATGATATGCCTCTACCCTCGAAAGACAGTTTATGTTTCTAACATTTTTCTTATGTTTTAGATGGAAAAACTTAAGGCCCTTGGCTACTTCCCTCTCCTGCTCTGGGGGAAACAGAGCCAATCCAAATGGAAAGCACAGTTCCATGTTCCCTTTGACATGCCAGCTGCAGCTCATGCGGTGTTGGAGAAAGTCTTGATTTTATTTGAGCATATTTTACAAGGTATTGTATTGGATTTTATTGGGTGTGCACGACTTCGTCGGCACATCCTTTGTTATCTCACATATATATTTCTTTATTATTTTTGCCCCCCTATTCCTCGGTCAATATTTGGACTACATAGAAAACGTCGACGTCAAAAGTTTCGTCTTGGTCCCGATTGAGTTGCTATTACTTTTATTAACGTTCTGTTGCACAGTTTAGGAGGATACATCGTTTTTGTGGCATAAAGTTGATTTTGTCGGCAAAGGGTAGACTACTCAGTTATAATAGCCTACGTCACAGCGTCGGCACATGTTAGCAACGACGCATTAGATACGACGTGCATAGAAGACTATCCTGCCGCCCCCCCTAGCATCCGTCAATATTTTGATTACTTAGAAAACGTCATGTCAAAAGTTGGTAGCCATTGAGTTGCTTGTCTTTTTATTTACCTGGCTAACTTGCTAGCCACAGTCACTGAAGCTACTAACGTCACGAAACACGCGTGACTACCTCTAGCAGAACATTAGTTTAGCATCTTGTTAACTTCTGGGAGATAGCTAGGCTAACTATAGCTTTAACGCTACTGCAAGACAGCTGCAGAAACGCCACAAGCAAAGAGGCCAGGGTAATAACTATTTACTTATTTTACTTTGTGATATGAAACACAATTGTGAAGTGTAATTAATAATATAAGCTGATATTATTGAGGAACTACATCTACTTTCGGAAACGGTAGTCTACTATTTCACTGAAGCATTAGCATCATGACATTACCCTATGTTGCCCGGGCAACACATACTACAGCGGTCTATGATGCATCTGTTTTCAATCGTTAAAATAAACATTACTCACAAATACATTTTCGTTGTACGATTTATTATGACATTAGATTACAAGTAAATGATTTGTTTATTGTGAAATAATCATTACCTGTGATTTCAAACCAGTACTGCAACGCTGTAGCCTACGCGAGACACTGTGTAGCTAACAAAAACATCCACAGCTGTTTACAGTAGGAAGTCAAACGGCGACAGAACATGTTCGGCACTCCCTTAAATCAAAAGTATTTCAATAGGTGAAACTGTCTGACTACTAACCCGAACTTCATTGACACAGCCGAAACTTGTCAATCTGTTCATGAAAGCAATATTTAAATTCAGCCTAAACCGTACAACGGAACGTTCAACCAACGATCGCCACCAAGACGAACACTGTCTGTAGTATACAATTTACCGGGGCAGCTTCTCCACAAAGGGCTATATCGCATTTTGCGTTGTTACTGACAATGATCGCTATTGAGCTTTTTATGCATGAGCGATTTCCCACTAAATAAATGTCAAGCTTATTTACGTTTTTGGGGGCATGTCATAAGTTAGCAGACATAGAGCTACTGTTTGAATCGCGATTCCATCAGAAATATTTCCAGTGATAACGTTGTTACAGTAGCTTCTTTCCAAGGGTGTTCCTAATGAATTATTATGCAATAGACTATGAGTAGGCTAAATGCTTGATAATATCACTAGAAGGGAAAAACTTAAAGGGACGGACAAGCAGGCACACCCTCACAATTTCCCCAGAAATTGTATGCTCTCTAGTTACATTTAGTAATCCATCATTTATAAGTATATGATCATGTGAAAGTATTAGAGATACACAAGCTTTAGCATAGCATTTTTTATGAGAAAGTCTATCATTCTAGTTATTTGTATATTATTTACAAAATAATTCTTCCAAAGGTGTTACTATGGAAACAATTGAAGAAGCAGGACAGGACGACAGAAGGGGAGATGTAGTTGAGGGTGGGGAGGTGGTGGAGATTGAGGTAGAGGAGGGGAGAGAACAGCAGAAAGAGATAGAGACAGAAATGGATGTACAGGAAGGTGGAAGACAGCCGGAAAGAGAGATGGAAAGGATTGTCACAGATGGGGATGTAGAGGAGGGAAGTCAGGCAGAAAAGGGGAAGATGGGAGAACCGGTAACAAATGAGGAAGTTGAAGAAGAGTTGGGTTTAGAAGGGAATGTAGAGGTAAAGGGAGACGAGTCAGGACCTGCAGATAAAGCTATAGAAGAAGAGAGAGGACAAAGGGATGAGGAGTGGTGAGTGCCAAATAGAAAATATTGTCAGTTTACAGAAGAACAAAGAATAGCAATGTTTAGACATCTCAACTCAGCCCAATGTTAAAGTGTAAATATACCCTAGTGTGCATAAGTCAAATTTCAACAAACTCACGTTTGATTTGCTATAATTTAGGTGTCAATTATACTTTTCTTTAAAGGAAGTCACCTGTAAATGTGTCATAAAAAAAACAAGCCAAGACTAAGAGGGACAAAAAAGGCAAAGGTAGGAAAAAGACTAACAGTATATATACAGCCATATAACACATCATTTTATTCATGCATTCTTAATTACTGTGTGTGGAGTATAGTTCATTGTGGTATTGCATTCTTTATCAAAGAACTGACTATAGCTAGACTGCTCCTTCTTTGGTTAAGGTTTTCATTTCTTAAGTTCCCCTATCTTGTCAGTGTAATGTTAGTCACAACATATCTTCACCATGAAAAACAACTTTATTAGTCTTTAACAAGCAGTTAGGGTCATCTGGACGTTACCCTCAGGCTCCCAAGTGGGCGGCCAAGTCTTCTTACTGAAAATAAAATACATTAGAAATTTAAGAATACATTAATTGGTAGGATGAAATAATACTTAAAAGTCCATAAATGTAGGTCCACTTATCTTACCATGATGGACAAGGCATCCAGTGCACCTTAACCTCTTTGTTCCCCTTTGAAATGAGTAAAACACAGAATAAACAAGACATTGTCTGTATAGTAAATGGCTAAATTACATTAAATTTTCAACTGTAAACAAAACACAGAGCTGCCAACTCTCACGGTTTCGCCGTGTGACACACGCTTTTGCATGTTTTCACACGCTCTCACGCCACACAACCAATTTCTCACGCCCCAAAAAATTATCTGATTTTGGGCCGAAGCGCGTTCGTTCCTTCGGGAGAATTCATGGTGCATCAGACCGTGCATTAAAAAGTGCCGTTTTCAGTTGTCGCCCTCTCTTTCTCAAACACAAGTGCGTGTAAGGTTGTTGCCACGGAGACAACCCTAAACAATCATTTTTTGTTGTGGAGTTAGCAAGATTAAGCTGATGTGAAAATAATAAAATGGATGGGGAAAAGATGCCAGGAGGAACTGAAAAAGGCAGGTAAAAAAGAAAGATCTGTCACTTCATAAATCCTGCAAGGGAAAAATATGTTTTCTCAAAAGCCCTGAATATTTCAGGTCCAAATCAAATTTGGGTTATAATTTCCGGAGAATATTACAATATGAGTCCTACGAAATGTTTATATTAGCCTAAAGAAAGCTAAAAAAAACTATTTTGCACCGAAATTAATGCAAAACCTTGTCTAGTTCCTAGGTTCGGGTTAAACCCCGATTTTTCGACGTCAGGTAGGGGATGGGCTGGCTTTCGCCATTACACTTCCAGGCTGAAAATGGGGGGGGGGACTCTACCAGCTACCAAATCTCACGCCAAGGTTGTTTGAAAAGTTGGCAGCCCTGATAACATCATTAAGATATATATCCAGTTTCCAAAGTACTTGGACATTTTGAATTGTTATGATCCTATATTCTCATAATGGGGTATAAAAGATTCAAATATATGTTTGGCTGTAAGAAATGCAACTAGGAATCCAGGCCAAGGTGCTTCCCTTAGATCACCCACTCCGCCAAAGTTAAATCTACATGTCCATGTCATGTAATGTAACAATAAATGCTCAAATCTAATACGTGATTGTCTTGACTGAAATAAGCGCAGCTAGTTCAGGCAGGGCAATCGGGCAGCACGCGTCATCATATATCAGGGACGTAAGGCGTCTTACTCCACCTTTCTTCCTCCACCCACTACACCCATATTAGCGGCGCATATTCATTGGGCGTGTCCGATAAGGCGTCTTTAAAAGACGCGCGGATACGCACACACTTACCCTGGTTGTTGTATGATCAGTGATGCTGCCACCCTCCACCATCCCCTTCTCCCCCATGCTGTCTGTATGTTCTATCCATCAGGGGGATTATATCTCTATTGCTCCCTGCCTCATATGTCGTTTATGTATGTGTTGCATCGAGGAGGCAGGGAGTGCTTCCCTTAGATCATCCACTCCACCAAAGTTAAATCTACATGTCCATGTCATGTAATGTAACACGTGATTGTCTTGACTGAAATATAATTATACACCACATTTCCTTCGATGTTTATCCTGAATTAATCCCCACCGGCAGCACAAATGCATACTGGTAAGCCCAGTCTGTCTAAGATTTTTGGAAACAACTTTTCGCTTTCGGGTTGTCTCGCCATGATTTTCACTTAAGAAGAAACAGGTACTGTTAGCAAATCGATGAGCCTGCGTTGTTGCGAATGACACACACAGAAAAATATAGGCTATAGCACAAAATCACGCACTTGCTTGTATTGCGTCTAGGTCTGGATCCGGACCTGAGTCCGCCTATTGAGTACCCCCGCCATAGACCGTAAAAGATACGCAGCAAGAAGAAACACAAGTGGTTCACGCATGCGTGCATACTGCTGATTTGCTTATTTCCTATTTACTTGTTTGGTGGAAGCCACCAAATGGGCCTAATGTCAGTGTCATTGCTTACAGGTGTGCGTACGCACGGTTTTATAAATCAGATTTTGTTTTGGGCGCACGCCATTTTAGGCTTTTGGGCGTACGTACACTTTAAGTAAGAATCATACACACAGTTTTATAAATCAGACCCCTGGTGATGTTCTTTATTTTTGTGCAAATTATTCATCTGTCCTGAGTGGGCAAGAGACTAACAGTGTGTTCACACTGCAGCGACACGAATCGCTTGCTATCGCTCGCCTTCCCACAGTTCACCACGCTCGGGGGCGTATCAAACAGATTAATGTAGAATTGTAGTTCTCTAAAGTTACTGTTGTAGTTGTCATGGCCAAGTATGTAGACTTGGATTTACGTACTCGCAACATCGATCAAAATACAACTTGTATACAAAATACTAAACTGTTTAATAGACATACACGTTGACATGTGTAAAAACGTTGTATTATGAAGTTACGAAGTTACGTGATGTACGAGACTGAATTTGAAAGTAAAAAACCCCCACCAGGAGCACCGACAACGTCGGCAACCCTGCGCCAGGCCTCATACTTTTTATTAATGTATTTGTACGAATACAGAGACGTATCGTACAGTACTGGATATGCAGCCACACAGGCGATAAGTTTCTCCTCCATCTTGAAACCTAGAAAGCTAGAAATGAAACAAACAAACACTCCGATTGGCCATCGCTAGCGAAAATCGCTCCTCATTTGCATAAAGTTGAGAAATTCTCAACTCTGTCGCGTCGCTACCCACAATGCACCACGCAAGCGATTCGCCTGGCTCCATTGAAAATGAATGGAAAACATGTTAACGCTCGCATCGCTGCAGTGTGAACACACTGTAAAGGAAAGGTCATTCTGACAGATATACTCTCCTTTCTGGGCACATTTACTGTATTTCTTAGAATAAACGCCACAGCGTTCATTTTTGGTGCAGCATTTATTCGAGGGCAGCGCTTAATTAGTGAGAGATTTCGTGAATTGTAGCTGCAGTGCAGCGATAGACAACTTCGTGCAAAACGGTGTGGGCAATTCGGCACTGCAAACGTATGTGCAAACAACCCAGTCAAAGAGAACCCCACTAATGAATATCGTTACACAGACACATAAAGCTCCAGACGTGGGGATCAACAATATAAAAAGCACTGCGGGTGGGGTTGAAGGTAACCAATAAACAATTTTTACAGATTTTTTTGGTGCTGCGGTTATTCAAGGGCGGCGTTTATTACACAACGTTCATTTTTGGTGCGGCGTTTGTTCTGCGTTTTGTTCAATGTTTTTTATAAAGGCCCGGGCAGGCATGTCACATATGATAGAATCTAACTTAACAAAAATCCTTTTGCCCTCAAACTCAATACCACTCTCCAACTCTTTCAACTCAGAAACAAAGTCTTCCAAAAAGACTTCCGCTGGCTTTGGTTTCTGTGGTCCACAGAACAATGCAATCACAACAGGTTCTTTAATTGGAAAACTTAGTAAACATCCTAAAATTGGCCACACCTGTATCCCACTACTCTTGAATAAGGGCAATCCATCAATATTGATAGCTTCTGCATAAAGGAGGACAGGGTGCCAATATAGTAAGTCCTTCACATTTGTGTTCTATGCTATACGTGATTCTGGTGTTGGCAGGTCAGGGTGATGGAGTCTCAGCAGGCCAAGAAGAGCCACCAGTGAAACTCCAAGTTGCGTAGTCTATCACCAAGGTTACAGGTCTGATCTGTTTTATCAGAATCTTGGTCGGAGTAAGACTCCTCAGATCCAGGCGGATCCCTCCTGAAGGACTGCTCCTCTATCATCTGTTCATTTTCAATCTCCTCTCTCTCCTCCATGTCACCCTGCATATTCTCCAAGACTGTCTCTGTTACTCTTTCCCTACATCCAGGCTGTCCTTCCACTACATTTTCCCGACTACAATGCTAGGAAGCAAAACTTTCGCTGTGCATATCTTTAATTGGTTGAAGCCCTCTCTGAACTTCTCTACGCACTCTCCATCTAATGGCGGCCCCAGAGAGGAGTGTTTCTCTTGAATCCTACCCGAGCTGTTTTGCAGGGGGAAAAAAATCCTTAATCGAAAGTACGTGTGTGGTGGATACCGTGTGTCAAGTGCAAAAACATTGAAAACTAGAGAGCGTACTATTTCTGTGGAAATTGTAGGGTGTGCCTGTTTGGTTGCAGAGGGGTCAGTTTAATAATGACATTTTTACAACTGATATTTCTGTATATTTTATATAAAAATGCTTACTTATTATTTATAAAGATTACATAGCTTTTTAAAGCTTATTTTTTTTGCTGCTTACAACTCAAAATACTAAGAGTGAAGTGTAGAATGAAATAGTTGTCTTCTCATTTCCCCTGCAAGAGGGAATGGTGAGCATGCAGCCTCATAGTTGAATCAAAACAAATACATTTGGCAGACCGGTGTAAAAATGTTCCTGATATTTTCAGGCATTTAGCCTACTCATATTGCAATCATTCATTAATAAAGAACCCCCTTTGAAAAGTATTCTAACAACAACGTTATCGGCAGTAGCTAACAGTACAATCTTCTGAACTGAAAATATGGCCCCAAAATAAATAAGCTCATTCATAAAAAGCTCACTGGTAGCGATCATTGTCAGTAACAAGGCAAAATGCGATATAGCCCTGTGTGGAGGAGCTGCCCCGGTAAATTGTACAACTACTGTAGCTACAGTGTTCGTCTTGGTAGCGATTGCGTTGGTTGAATTCGATGTGACGTTCCGTTATACGGTTTAGGCTGAAATGAATTATTTTCATGAACAGATTGACAAGTTTAGGCTGTGGCAATGAAGTTCGGGTTAGTAGTCAGATAGTTTCACCTACTGGAAGACTTTTAATTTAAGGGAGTGCCAAACATGTTCTGTCGCCGTTTGACTTCCTTAACAGCTGTGGATGTTTTTGTTAGCTAGCTAGCTACTACCCAGCTAACAAGGGACGTCCTGGGGACGTTCCTATTTGGTCCCCTTTAGGTTATACCGTGACGTTATTAAAGTTCTTAAAAGGTCACAATTTTGTCATTTATTTGTAACCTTTCAGGGGACGTTCCAGGTACGTTCCTGGTTGGTTATAATATGACATTTTGTTAAAAAAACATTCGGGGGGTTCCAGGAACGTCATTCGTTGGTAATAGCGTAACCACCTAAACGGATATTTTCGTTTGTGTGTCATTCGGTGATGTGACTTGCTCAAGCTATACTGTCACTGTGGAAACCGTACAGTATTAAATCAATTGTTTATGTATGGTACCAATAACTTGCATTTGAGCTAAGTAATACATTATAATATTAAATCATTTTGGGATGTACCATCACTGAAACGACATCTAAGCTGGATCCAGCCTATCCAAGCACCCGCTTCAGAAATTTCTCGCGGATGTCACCGCGGCGCTCGTGACGTGAACCCTGTTGTTGAGTGAATACGTTGTTGAGACAGCAAAACTTTTTGATCCCGAATCCTTAATTTATAGCTATAATACTGTTTGATAATAAGTTTGTGTAAATATATCTTCAACTTAAGTTTAAGTGGTGATGGTATAGTTCTTTGTTATTGTGTTTTTAATTGTGTATGTATGTATTTGTATGTTTATCCAATGTGAAATAGCCATATCGATCTAGCCAATTTTAGTTGGCACTGGTTTTTTAAATCGGCTAAATTGAGATGTCGTATCGTCTTAATTTGTAGCTAGCATTAGAGCTAACAATGTAATCGATAGCACTAATGCGAGCTCTAAATAGGATGCCTACACACTAGTGGTGTCATCCCTTAGCTAAGTATACAGAAAATACAAAACAGCTGAAGCTACTTTTGGACAGGTGAAGGCTACAGCTCTAGTCAAGTAGCACTAGCTGAAGCTAGCTCTACAGTAGCAAGATACTATTGACAGTTAGACTAGAGCTACTAGCTAGTACAATGAACCAAGAAGTTTTGCAAGAAAAGTATCAGAATGGCAGCTGTCTGTCATTGCCATAGACATATATAGCTACATAGATATATATAAATACTTTCATTTCATGGTCATTACCACTTAACGTAATTGTTGTCCTGATTATGAACTCAGACGCACATGATCTCTTAGTTACTGTTGCTACGTCGGACAAATGTTCAAGATGAGTTAGATGTAGTTGATTAGATATCTGGGTACTGAAAGTCAGGGAAGCTTTCCGTTTCACTTGTTACAGTCATAAACATAACTCCAGGAGCATTATATGGATAAAATACACTTCCACTTAATGTTCTTTGCATTTGATCTGCTGTCTAACTCTAGCTAAATCATGTTTCAGGTGTTGATTCCGGACGAACTGGTGGAGGACGAGGAGGACGAGGAATAGTAGTAGGGGGAGGAGGAGGGGTTTACACAATTTAAATATGAGAACATTAATTCAGGATTTTAAAATACATTTAAATAAAGTGTTTGTTTATTATGTAAATCGTGTTTTTTCTTCTATAAGCATACTCATAATAAGTTACAATACACAATACTTAGCAGCAGCCTGTTATACTTGAAGTTGATTTTTTTATGCTCTTCGAGGGTGTGCTGCTGGTCACGCTGTCACGGTTAGACTGTTCTAACGCGTGCCCGCCTCAATTCCTCTGCTATGAGCACTCGGAAGTTAAATTACATTGTTGCGTTTAAGTGAAAACATTCAGTTTAGTTTTGCACTATAGGCTACGTTTTACTAGGTAATATGCATTTTATACTTTGTATACAATAAATGTCCATTAAAGGGGTCACTGACTGCAAAACCGTTTTTACCTTGTCATAGTTGAATAACGACAGTTCGGTGGGTAAAATGAACATACAGTGAACCTCAAAGTCCATTGACACTTATTTCCCATGCAAATCTCAAAAAGAAAAAATCTAGCTGTAAAACGGTAGCTTTTGGAAAAATCCACCCGACTGACGTCAGTAGGGTATCGCGCATTCAATTGGCTCTGGTCTGTGTCTTTGTCATGCCCCAAAATGTACATCCAGACCAGCCCACTCACTGGTGTTCTTGCCCAGTCCGAGGTAGCGACGCTACGTTTCTAAACACATCAACATACCTTACTTAGCAAATGACTAGCTAGACTAGCTGTAGTCGGCATTAGAAGGGAAGCTTCCAAAAAAATAGCCAGAAAACGAAAGCAGTCTAGCCTTTTGCTGACGCCTGTCTAGATTATCTATTCGAAATAACTGGAGAAAGGCTGTGCTAGATAGGCTACAGGATACGTTAGCATTGCTAATAACTGTTACTGACAAAATCATACTACAGTTTGCGGTTCTGATGAACATAACTAAGGTCGGAACGCACCTCTTTTCAGCAACAGCTTCATAGCAAATCCTGCTTTACATATTCCCAGGTTTTTAAAACCGTCCTCGGTGAAATGGTTCGCGCAACTGCACAGAGATCTTCTATGCTACGGTATAAACAAACATCAGCCATAACCGTCTAGTCAATGTTAACTAGACTCAAGCTCATCTGTTTTTCATCGGTGATTTGTAAGAACAGCTAGCGTCACTGTGTCCAATTCCGACCGCCGAAAGCTCCTATTGTCCAAACCCGACCAGGCAGTATCTGGTCTTTTTTCCAGAATTTTCTTCCGCGATCACCAGCAAAGTGTACGTAGTATTATTTTATGCATATCAAACAATCTACGTGTCAAATTTCATGAACATACATGGACGTTTACATGTCTAAATACTATAGGAAAGTTACTTTGATGAGAAAAAGCCGAAAGACCACTCGGGCGACGATCTGTACTCTGAAAAATGTTTGAGTATTGTCATCGTACTGCTACTATGGGTTAGCATATGAGTTTATTTCAACGCTAGCATAGCACTACTTTGTCTAGCCAATGGAAATACACCATCATTTCTGACGATCTGTAGTCGAGGGGAGGAAGGGAGGGGGGCAGATAAACACATGGTGCCAGACTATCACACCATGTGTGTGGGTTAACGAGGAGCTGGATAACGAGGATCATTGTAAATCTTAGCCTATGTTTCCAGATTAATGTTGTATTTTCGTTAGTCTGTTTAGTATTTAAATAAATGTTCACATTTTTAAAGATTTGCACAAGTTGTCTCTTGCTAACCGTCCTGTTATCTTTGACCCCATTCAATGTTTAACGTCTCTAAATATATGATTGACTTTTGCTTCATATTTCATGACTTCCTAATAAGATATCTTATTTTGAAGGACATAACTACGTTCCCGGATATGTTGACAGCATTGATGGTCAGTTTGGTGACCCTGGATCAAGTTAATATCCCTGGAAAAACAGCAGCAACGAGTGTTGACTATGACGATTTAAGTGTGGTCGGGTTTGGACAAGGGTAGCGCACGGCTAATTTACCGGCGCCAGCGTCCTTTTGCCGGCTCTAGTAAAGGCAAAGCTAACTCTAAAATTAAAACAATATTTAGCTCGAAAGGTAATAAGTTAAGGCATAACTTGACATAATTAAATCAGCTGAAATGCCTGAAGTGGCATTTTAGCTAAAATCCAGTCGGGATTGGACACAGTGACGTTAGATAGCGAAAACACCTATAGGCCTACTGTAGGCATGTAAACCAGTTTAGCTTGCTAACGCAAGAGCATGAATGTGTTATGATTTAGCCTAGTTTATTGGCAATTGGATTTACGTTATTTCATGTTCCTGACTATGTTTCATTCAAATAAATAACCCGTGTTGTTATGTAAATCTACAATTCAGATGCATGTTTGTCCAGATCTATTTTTCAGTAAGATAGCTAGAGCTAACTGAAGCTGTGTTGAATCACGATAGTTTGTATGCTAAGCTGTAGTGCTAACGTTACCCACCTAAGGCGATTCTGTTTGCTTCGACAACAGACGTGGAAACTACCGTAATCATTTCAAATTATATCTAGTCAATCTGTTGAAAACAGTGTTGTGTAGACACAATAGATTTATTTGTACGTTTTTATTTCAAGTCGCCACCTTCTTGTTTCAGTGAGTGCTGTTGGCCGTCTTTGCTCCGCAGCTTCGCTTGTTGTAAACCAACCAATCAGCGCACAGCTCATCTAAATACCAATGATATAAGGGAAAAAGATAGCGTTTTTTCCCGGGAAAAAAATGCTGGATGTAAAAGAGGGCATAGAACAGCACCCGGGCCATTTTCAGCCAAAACAATGTTACGTACCCTATTCGGAGACCTTAAGGAACAGTGTAAAATACTCAAAAACCCCAGTCAATCACCCCTTTAACCCATTTAATCCCATCGGTCACAATAGTGACCCTAAAAAGTTATGAGGCACTTAAAGGGGTACTGAATGATTTATCAATGTATTTCCAACAAATACTGAAATAATGAAGGGTCTCAATGAAATATGTGCAGTTTCATTTGTTTAGTGTACATTTTCACAAAACTAAAGCTGTTTACTTCCTGGATGCACCTTGACATCAGGATGGCTGTATCACGGCCAAACAAAAGGTTAGTAAAGTATGTTTACATAAAGATATGACAAAGATATTTGGTACACATCACCTTTAAGGTGTCTAGTAGTGATACATGTATTTGCAATTACTCAACTTTGTTAAGTGTGGTTATAGAATTAGTAAACATGTGGATGGCAACAATAGTGACCAGTGGGATAACACTGCAAATAGTGAGTTTTCAAATACTTATTTTGTACAAATATTGCAGGTGAAATGGGTGCCAGACCATAGCTAACTAACACACATATGTTATTAGTGGCAAACATTCTGAACAATGTGGTGTTCATATGCATACCTGCCAACATTTGACTAGCAAAATCCGGGAGATTTGGGGATGGGTCATGGATGGCAGAGGCGTTAAAAAAATGTTGAGGGATGTTGTGCATATAAGTAGCTATTTATAAACAACGTATTTATTATGTAGTGTTCAGTATATAAATAAATACACAATAACTATTGCAATAACTTATTATCAATTCATGAAATGTTTTTATACAACAAAATAATTCTCATGAATGAATGTACAATGAACAGTTGATGCAACTTGCGCAAGTCTTAAAACTACTGTTTTGTTTATTGAAAACAATTATTTATTTGAAGTATTATTGTGTATGTATTCACAATCACCTATTTATTATTATATGATGTGTTTATTGTGTACACAGACTATATGCGTTGGAATGCGTTGATTTGTCAAGGCTGCACGGATCCCCATTCAAAGTGAACGATAGGGGGCTTAGACACCTCGCAAATGCTCTCAGACGTATTTTTCAGTTACAATAATGGTGTTTTTACATTTTGCAGTGTCTATTTCTCGGTAAGTTTCTAAATCAAATAAAAGTCAAACAAAGAACTTTTGGGTACAAATACGACCATCTACGGAGTTTTGGTTTTCGCTTTTTTTGGAGTAGTGACTATAAACGTGATCTGATTGGCTACAGCCTGTGCTGTCGTACTATCATGATTGCGTTGCCTCTCATGATAGCGTTTCACATGATCTGGCATAAATTTGATTATAAATAAAATACATTTGGACGTCCTGAAATACGGGAGATTATCGGGAGAAATGACAAAACAGGAGGGCGGCAGGAGATGGATCAGAAAACGGGAGAGTTGGCAGCTATGTTCATATGGTTACTGAGAGGTTAATAATATTAGTTTATGTTAATTAGCCGCGTCGTATGCTAATTAGCCGCGAGCATCATTGCTAATTAGCATACGACGCGGCAAATTAACATCAACTAATATTATTAACCTCTCACTAACCATACATTTGCCATTACACTGAACAAATCTGGAAATCAATATCAATACCCGAAGAAAATAATAAAGGTATTGATAAAAAATATATATTTTTTAATGCTTTTTGTAGTACCTGATTTGTTACTCTGTTCTTTCTTTTAGTTTCACTTTGAGTCAAGTTCTGGATATGTTGGATCTAGGGGAGAGGCCAGACAAGGCATGCAACATTGCAGTTATCCCTCATAATGAGAAAGATGCAGTCCTCACTGACTGTGACAGTGATGGGTCTGATATGGACTACGAAGGGGAGACAATTAATTTGCCTGCCAGGCTGTTAAATGCATATGCGGAATTTATGCAAACACATTATGAACGGAACATTATCAGTAAGGATGACCTTCCCCTCACCACCACACCCCCCTCTCCCCAACCCTTTCCTACTGTTGACTCTACAAGCCATAGGGGCCAGCCAGAAGAGCCAAGGGCAAAGCTGCAGGTGGTCAACTATATAAATAATGATGACCTCCCTCATACCGCACCATCCACTGTTGAAAATAAACAGCAAAGGGCCTGTAAACGCCAGAAGCTCCAGTCAGAAGAACCAGGGGCCTCTACAAGCCATAGGGGCCATACAGAAGAACCAAAGGCAAAGCTGCACGTGGTCAAAAATAAAGATCGATTGTTCAAACGATCGAAGAGGCCTGCCACCAATATGGTTCCTGAACATCTGGTATACAGCCCAAATGCTGCAGAATGTATGAAACAAAGCTGCTCCAACCCAATGGATGTTTTCTTACAAATGTATCCACCCACCCTAAGAGAGATCACCATTGAAATGTCCAACCTCTACTCTAATCCCATCTGGGTACAGCTCTGTTCCAAGAAGACACATGTACTGGTCACTTGACAATGATGTGCACAATGAAAGCATTTCTGATGCAATGCGAATAAATCGCTTTGATGAAGTAATGGCCTCAATTCATGTGGTTGACAACACAAAAATCACAGATGATCCATGTTTTAAGGTCAGACCCATCTTCTCTGAGCTCAATCAGTCATACAAAGTCATGCCCTTTCAAGAATGGCTGTCCGTTGATGAAAGCATGATCCCGTATTATGGTCGACACTAGGGATGTTAAACGACTCGTTTACTGTGAGTCGACGTGTCGGAGGCATAAATCGAAAAATCGATCGATTTCTTCTCTTTTTTCGGGCCGCGGCTGCAGCAGTTGAAGAGTTCAAATGATCTGCGCATTCCTTTAAGAGAGCGGCCCAGTTGGCCCACCCGTCATATTTCAAATGTTGCCATCAGGGGCACACCAATAATGCATTTTTTTTATGAAGTTAAGTTGATTCTTAGAAGTTAAAAAATTATGATAAACAAAATATCACAGAGCATAGAGCAGGATTGTGAACC
Organism: Mallotus villosus; assembly: GCA_903064625.1. Classification (NCBI taxonomy): domain Eukaryota; kingdom Metazoa; phylum Chordata; class Actinopteri; order Osmeriformes; family Salangidae; genus Mallotus; species Mallotus villosus. The sequence goes on from CAEFZP010003093.1 coordinate 38,287, forward strand.
TGTCAATTCCCAGGCAACATGTGTCGGCGTTGTTTTAATTAGGATCGGCAGTTGATGGTGCGCGCCTCCTCTTTGCAACGAAATTGTCAGTGAAAAATCATAGCCTAACATTTCTATTTAACAATGGACTTGTTCTTATTTAGAAAGATTAACATGTCCACGTGAGATGGGAGGAGGCGAGAGCGTAGCCTGTTGACGATCAAGCCCGCAGCGGAGAAAACCCTCTCTGCAGGCACGGATGTGGCAGGGATGCAGAGGTAGTGCTTTGCCAAGCGGGACAGCCTCTTGTACTTGCTCTCGTGAAGTTTCCACCAGAGAGCAGGGTCTTGTGTGGGGGAGATGCTATCTTCGCACAGGTATCGCTCCAATTCTGACCGAGCAGTTGTAGCTGGCTCCTCGGTGAAGTACTCATCTCCGAAAAAGGCCAGCATGGCATCAGCATGTTTGGCTCTTTTTTCGGGGATCGGTGCGACAGCCTGCTCCTCCTGATGATCTGCTGGTGGGGCCGGGAGATTGGACAGCATATCGCCAACTTTTGTGTGGACAGCTGCTCTGACTTCGTCGGTTGTAAACCGGAGGTTTTTGTTTCGTGGATCCAAGAACGATGCGACCAAGGCCGCTTTCTGCGCTGTGTCCGTGTTGTCAGGCTCTATGCGAGAGGAGAGAGACTCTGCTACCTTCCCTTTGAATTCCCTCACTTTTGGTGACTCGCCTTCTGTCGGCCTCAGGTAACGGGAGAGCAAAGTGGCTGTAATTGGGTGCACCATGGAAATGGACAGCTCTGTTTCCCCGCACAGGGCAGTTGTGGCACATTTAAGTGACTTCAGCACAGGCAACAGTTCTTCCATGACGTGCCAGCTTGCGTCTGCCAGCTCGAGGGTACGCGCATCTGACAACTTGGTGAAGTCCCGGTCGGATAAGACTGCTGCTACAGCCCAGCGCTGCTCCAGTAGGCGGTCGAACATGTCATAGATGGAATTCCACCTCGTTTTTACGTGCTGGATCAGGCGGTGCGGGGGCAGATTTTGTTCGGCCTGCTTTCCCTTTAAAGCTTCGGTTGCCACTGTGCTGTGGTGAAAATGGGACACAAGGCGACTTGCACCCCCGACAACGGTACTAACAGATCCCAATTTGAAGCCGTCGTTGATCGCCAGCTGCAGCGTGTGGGCAAAGCATCTGTGTGATTCCCACTCCAGATAACGGGAGTTTGCCAGCAGAATGTTGGACGCGTTGTCGTGCACGCAGGCTGCCACTTTACCGGCTATGCCCCAGTTGTCAACGGCGGCTTGCAGGACGTGAGCCATGTTCTCAGCAGTGTGCCTCTCTGGCATTGAGCGGGTCTGGAGGATCGCACTCTGCAGAACCCAGTCGGTGAAAAAGTGAATGGTTACCGTCACGTATGACTCAGTCGTCAAAGCTGTCCAGGCATCAGTGGTGATCGCCACTTTATCGGCTGAGGACAGGATCGCGCGGAGGGAGGCTGCTGCTTCACGATACATTTTCTCCAGCCTCACAGTCATCGTTTGGCGACATGGCACTGTGTAGGCTGGCTCGAGAAATGCAATCAGATCGCGGAATCCCGTCCCCTCTACTACGCTCATGGGCAGCATATCTCCGGCTATCATCTTAGCTGTCAACTCGCTGATTCTTTCAGCCCGGCGGCTATCACAGTGACCGGATCTCACCGTAAAGTCCGCGATGCTGCCTTGCCGGCTGGAAGGCTTGGGATGCCTCTTTGACAGGTGATTCAACATCACGGTTGTGGACGAATGGTAAGCAAACTTGATGAGACATATTTTACACTGAACTGTTCTGTCATCAATCTTTAGGAAACTATCCCACACCGGACTTTTAAGTGAAGATGCCATTGTCATGAAAGGACAGAAGAAGAGATCGCTCTTGGGAGACGTAGCGGTGTAGCAGAAGTGACCGTTAGTGTAACGTGTGCAAAAAGCTAGCAGTAGCAGTCACTTCTGCTACACCGCTCTCCCATTTGAAAAAAAAGACAAGGATTTATTGTATTTTGATCATTTTTAATAGGTTATTTTGAAAACAGAAATGGGTTACACTGTTTTTAAAGGACATTGAAGAAGTTTGTAGGCTATGTAAAAAATGTAAACATAAAAATAAGTAAAAAAAAATTTTATTTTGAAAAACGATTTATCGATTTCTATTTTTAGAGTCGTTTAGAGCACGAGTCGAGAATCGACCGTTGAGTCGACACATTGTTCACATCCCTAGTCGACACGGATGTAAGCAGTTTATCAGAGGTAAACCAATCCGTTTTGGTTACAAGGTATGGAGCCTTGCATCATCTAGTGGTCACATGCACCACATGGAGCCATATGGTGGATCCCACACTCTCCTCCCTGAGACTGGGTTAGGTCAGGGACCCAGTGTCGTTCTCGGTCTTGCAGAGCAAGCCCAGGTGCCTCAAGGTTGCAAGTTCCTTCATGACAACCTCTTCACATCGCTTGCACTCCTCGATAACATGACACATAGAGGATATGGAAGCTCTGGAACAATGAGGCAAAATCGTCTTTTTGATGTCCCATTCACGCCACAGAAGGACTTCATGAAGTTACCCCGGGGAGCCTCTGAGGTTCTGACCCAAGGAGACAAGTTGCTGGTCTGTTGGAAAGACAACAGCATTGTCACAGTGGCAATAAACATGGAGGAGAAATACAGTGAGACCTCTGTCAAGAGATGGAACAAAGCGCGATGTGCCTTTGACAAAGTCCCACAACCAAAATGCATCAAGCTTTACAATGAGCACATGGGCGGTGTTGACCTTCACAACTAGCAGGTTTCAAGATCCCATATCGCCATCAGGTCTAAGAAGTGGTGGTGGCCTATCTTTGCATGGTCTCTCAAGAGTGCCCTTGTAAACAGCCACTTCTTTTACAGAGACATTATGGGAGGGAGCATCGACCTGCTCACCTTCTCACGGATAGTATCACAGTCTCTTATGCAGACGTTTGGCACAAAACCACTGAGTCATGGAAGGAGATCTCTTCCGAGTGCTGCTGTTGAAGATCAGGCGAGATACGACAAAACTTCTCACTGGTCAATCAACACAATGCACCGGTTCCAGAGATGTCGTCGTTGTGACAAACGCAACACATATGCATGTGACAAATGCAAAGCGCCACTGCACATTGAGTGCTTCAAGATTCACCATGGACAGTAGAAACAGAGATACCAAATGAATGAAAAGGGCGGAAAAAGCCATTAAAAGAAAGCAGTACAACCTAAGCAGAAAATCAAAATGGATCAAAATTACAAATGAATTAACTTTACAGTTGTTGGTGAATGTTGCACTAAATGTCATGTTATAATCTTAATGTTTCAATACATGTTGCAGTCGCAATAAATATTACAATGTGTTATACAATAAAGTTACAATGTTGAAATACGTTAACTGTTGTTTTTTGTCTTTGCTCTCAGTATTCAAATTGGTGTTGTATAAGGAATTTTGAGAGGTAAAATAAATCCCAATGATGGGGCCTGCCAGTGAATGTTCTAAATGTATTAATAACTGGGCTGGATAGGGTTATTTTGATAACTGCATAGGAGGAATATGTTACATCAATATACAATATATTATACTAATGACACATGATTTTGATATTTTTATGTCTGGAAAAAAATCGGGATTAAATGGGTTAAATGCATAAATGTGATAATAAATTAAGGTTGAGAAATTGATTCTGCATTTGGTATGCAAAAGTTATCAGGACGTCGCAATGGAACGTCCCCATGACGTCGGAGACAAACGTTCCCTGAACGTCCCCTAAATGTTATGAGGACATTATGTACGTCCCGGGGACGTTTGTCTGCGACGTCCTAATAACTTTCGGGGACGTTCTAGGGACGTCATTTTGTTAGCTGGGTAGTGTGTCTCGCGTAGGCTACAGCGTTGCAGTGAGCTACACTGGTTTGAAACTACAGGTAATGATAATTTCACCAACAAATCGTTTACTTGTAATCTAATGTCATAATAAATCCTACAACGAAAATTAGGGCTGCACCGATACTGGTATCGGGCCGATACTTTAAAATACTCGTACTCGTATTCGTTTACATTTGCCGATACCAAGAACCGATACCACTCAACAGTATTTCACTACAACAAACTGGTCGCGCTTTGTGGAGAAAAACATTTGATTTGTTGTCCTACCTGACTTCAACGTCTAGGGGGAGATAATGAGCCGGTACTGTCAAAAAGCTCCTGTGTGTGAAAGTAAGTAGGCTAGGCTACAAAAGGATAGATGATCGTTAACGGAAGAGTACAGCCATGTCAGCGATTTGGGCTCATTGTAAGGTAAATGACGATGACAGGAGTAAGGCACAGTGCAAAATCTGCACTGCTATGGTGTCGAGGGGAGGAAAAGAAAGTACTTCGTTTAACACAAGCAACTTGATAAAACACCTGAAGACACACCATAGTGCTAACCGAGGTCTTGCAAAAGCGTGAGAAAATGTCCAAAGACACTTCAAGGGCCATACAATAGGGATGTGCATCTCCATTTTATGCTATGATTTATTTCTTTGTCAGACTGCAAACCATCAATTAACTAAACAAGTGAAAGTTTTATTTCACATATTAAACAAAGTCTCTGACAAAAGATAAAATAACATCAGGCCTGGACCTTGCCTTAAACCAGTCCTTCTTTACTTTTGTATGTGTTTTCTGAATGTAAAAATGGGTAAACTATTACTCGCAGTCATAAGCTGCTGTAAACACTGTCATAACACTACACACTAAATTGAACTCATACATCCTACTTTAAGATTGTTCTCAATGACTCAGCTATCTCCCGTCTTACTTTGTCGTACACAACAGGGATTTGTTTTGTCGGAGAATAGCTTCCTATTCTTGCTAGGGGTACCGGTGGAGCTAGCCACTGACCATATACCATGAAGATACCATGTATCTTCAGGTGACTACCTAAATTAGCCGTGCTGCCTATGTAGCCTACTTTATAGCAGCACAATATATCTTACCAATGGCATGGGTCTTGTAAAATTGCCCATCTTTCTTGTAAAATCCGAAGTGTTGCCAAACCTTGGATTTATTGCAATTCGTAGGAACCTGTAACTCTTCCTCCGCCATGATAACATTTGCCCGAACATGCCTCCAACATGCGCGAAACTTGGCCGAGAGACTTCATGTGAATCGGCTATTGACAGCAGTGGAGATGAGAGCGCGCTTAAGAAACTATCTAAATATAAAATTATAGGTCACAAATAATTGGTAAAATTTCTAAATACTAAAGGTGTTCGCATACACAGAATTCTATATCAATACATCGGATTATACCGATGCAAAGATATTAGAAACGATGCATCGCGATTTCATCCCACATCGTATTCGGTGCACACTATTTTGATCCGGGCCATCGCATCGTGAGCTTTTATGCCGATGCACCGATGTGAATCGGTGAATCTTCCCATCCCTACCATACAAATAACAGAAGGCACTATCCCACTTCATAGTGCTTGATGACCAGCCACTTTTGGTTGTCGATAATCTTGGATTTTGCTGTCTCCTCGATGTGCTAGAGCCAAGGTATGAAATGCCTAGTCGCCCCTACATCACCGATGTGATGTTGCCAAAGGTGTACGAGAAGGTGAAAAATCACGTTAGGTCCTTGGTGCATGGTGCTGTGGCAATTAGCTTCACAACTGACATGGACTAGTAGTGTTTGTCCAATGTCTCTCCTCAGTTTGACTGCTCAGTGGATAGATGGAGCGTTTAGTCTTCACCACATCACCTTGCACACAAAACCATTTCGGGGCTCTCACACTGGCCAAGCTATAGCGAATACATTCGAAGAAATGCTACAAACTTGGGGTATCCCAAAAAGCTTTGTCCATGTTGTGCTACGAGATAACGCACGCAATATGATAAAGGCCATGACTGATGCTGAACTCCCTAGCCTGCCGTGTGCTGCACACACTGTTCAGCTGGTGGTTCACGAGGGCCTCCTCTCGCAGAGAAGCGTTGCTGATGCTGTGGCAGTCGGTCGCAAAATAGTTGGGCATTTAAAGCATTCTGATTTAGCCTACTCCCGCCTGGAAGACATCCAGTTGCAGATCAATCAGCCCACAAAACGACTCCAACAAGACGTACAAACTCGTTGGAACAGTACCTTTTACATGATCCAGTCCCTTGTCGAACAGAAACGGGCACTAGGAATATATGCTTCTGAATACGATCTGCCTGACAATTTCAAAACTAGCCAGTGGACACTGTTGGAGAAGACGGCTTGTGTTCTGGGTCCATTTGAGGAGTTAACGCGAAGAGTCAGCTCTTCGGATGCTATGGCAGCAGACGTAATTCCTGCGATTACTGTGCTGCGGAGATTTCTGTCTAGAGAGACCGAGGAGGACCACGGCATCAAAACTATGAAGGGGACATTGTCTGCAGCTGTCATGAAGCGATTTTGCGACGTGGAAGGAAGCCCGCTCTACAGCCTAGCAACTCTCCTCGATCCAAGGTAGGCCTACGTGTGTGTGTGTGCGCGTACAGAGCAATGAACGCTAGGATTCCATGCAAGTTGCTTCTTGGCAGATATTTTTTGTGGAATTCCTGAATGGCAACACAATGACCCTAAATGTTGTCTGTTTTAGATATAAAAGTGTGTTTTTCTCTAACACCGCCACTGCTGCAAATGCCAAAGAGATGCTGTTGATCGAGCTGCAGAGGCTGACTGCAGAAGAGGACCAGCAAAAAGATCACAGCCAGTTTGAACCACCTACCAGAAAACAACGCAGGGACCAGGCCAGCAGCAGTTTAGACTGCATATTTGAGGAAATAGCAAATGAGCAAGCATCAGCAGCACTGACCCCAGCTGCTGTAGGGGTTACTGCACAATTGGAGACATACCTTGGGGAGACCCGAATGGCCCGTGAGGACAAACCACTGCAATACTGGGAGGTTAATAAAGTGCGGTTCCCTTCTCTGGCCAAAATGGCATGCAGATACCAATCAGCACCGTGCAGTAGTGTTGAGAGCGAACGGCTGTCAGCTCTGGCTTTGTATCTCTGGTTTACAATAGTCATGGTAGAGTACGCCTAGTTAACCTTCATTGATTTCATTCATTTGCAATATGATTACATGATTATATTATGTCACCTTAATTTGACCATTCTTGCTTTGATTTAACCCAAAGAGTCAAATAACTGCAATTGGTAGGCTATTGGCATTATTTGGTTAATGTTAATACACTGTTCAGTTTACCATTTTCCTTCAAACCAAGGCTACTCATTGTTAGATTTCTATTTGAAGGCAATGAAGAAGACCAAATCCTACAATTTCAATGATTTGTCTTTATTTCAGTGCCAAAAAGCTTTTGGTCAATTCTGTGTGCACGTCCATGGCGTATAACACTAGCGATGAAGACCCAAGGGCTGAGAATGTTGCTCAAATAAATTACAGATTGTGACGGGAAACGGTAACGTTAATTTAGGCATTCATTAGGGAACTTAAGCACATCAAATCGCAGTCTTAAAATTGTCTCCTGGCGTATAACTAAGCAAATTAAATTTTGTTCGAGATCGCTCGGCTAGCGATGAAGGACTGAAATTCTTTGTGTCTATTCCAATAGGCCTATGTAATGCTAGTTTTCAATGACACAAGTCTGTGTTCTAGATAGAGTGGTCTGGAGTCGCAGAGGTCCGATAATATCAGCTTTAATGCAGCAGTTGGAAATCAACAAGTACAGAGCTCTGGGGTTGTCTATGTTTCCCTAACCGCAACAATGTTAGGGTTGGTTCACGAAGTCCAACTGGCTATCTGTCCCTGCCCCAGGATATATTATAGGCTACAGTGCTGTCATACAAAATGATCAAAAGAGGGTTGAGCTTTCTCATGCGGGAGTTGTTCTTGCTGGCGCGCCCCACGCTCCGGTGCCATCTCAGCCCGGCTTCAAGGTTGCTCCTAAAATGAAGAGATTAAGACACCAAATACAGCCTGTTCCCCCCACCCTGAGTGAGACACAATGTTTAAGCCTAAGCAAACTTCTAAGTTCATAAAACATTACTTTAATAAGCACAATGTATAATGTTAATAAGCACAATATATTCTTTAAGACATGCATCCTTTATAAAGTAATACGAACATTGTTCCTGTTGCTATATCCACTAGTGTACAGTGCCCGTGATGCATTCGGTGATTAAGATGCCACAAATATTGATAACTTGAACTAGCCTATAGATAATGATAGCCCTTGATAGAATTGGTGGCACACAGATGTCTGGAATTATAGAAGGTGCAGTGCCCGTGATGCAGCTGGTGATGACAGTTCATGTATTGTGCTGTAATGTATTGTACATTCTTTAGCGACCAGGTTAGTTTCACAGCGTAAATTACCATGGCAACTTACCAAAAGGTTTCGTTACCTCTCTTTCTGGAACGGAAACATCTGAGTTTGCCTGTTTTCAGGGTTAAACAACTCAGAGTTTTCACAAAACCGGCTACCTGGAATACCCCCCTGATCATGCAGAGATGATTCTGTTCCTAAAAAAAAATCTGCCTCTCACTTTCCCCAAAAATGTATAGCCTAGTTCAGAGGTGGCAACATTGTGTGATAGTCATTTGACAAAGTAGTGTGTTGCTGATTCTTCCTGTTCTCCTTATGTTGCTTCCCAAGAGCCGGGTCGTAACAATTACACACTCTCACACACACGAATTACTGTCTTAATCGGACTGAAATAGAATGATCCCTTTCTTGTAAACACCTTCATTCGAATCATTGCGATCCGACTACGATCCGATCGACACCCCGAGATAACTCGGTCCGAGTCGATTGATAATTCGAATATCGCATGCATGTAAACGCTGAATCGGACTATGAACTGGATTCAGCGTCTCTGCGCATGCTTGAGATCCCACCGCCCACCCTCCCAGGTCGTGACACGGAAGTCGAAAAAGGTTGTCGCTGCCAGGAGCTGGCCCAGTAGAAACAAACAAACAACGCGATGTACAACCCAGAAGACTTTGTGTCTGCTCTTCATCAAGACTGTTCGTCGAGACCTTTGCAGTACTGTGGCAAAGTGCAACCACATATTGGTAGTCTGAATCAAATTATCCATGTTCCTTCGGCGGCGTCTTCTCTCCTTTATCAATCTAGCCAATATCGCCGTTTGCATTCGCAGTAGGCTAGGCTACTCCTATTGTCATCATGCACGAAATGTAGAGGGACGTAGCGTCACCTTGCCATCTTTCTCGAAATGTTGATGTTGTTGTCATAGATAAGCTATGTAAAGGCCTTTATATATATATATATCTATGGTTGTTGTTGTTGGTAGTGGTGAAGAGGTCAAGCGGAAATGGCTGTATCACCACTAGTTGTAATGAAAACAGCGCCACGTACTGGACTGGGATATGACATACTTTCGGCCAATAATTCGATTTATTCACCGCCATGTACATTCGGATAATCCAGTCCCACCAAAAAGTAGCATTATCCGAATTAAGCAAGATTCGAATTACTACCATCATGGCAATAGCCGTATTTACCATACTAAGAACGTTGCTGCTAACCCAGACAATACGATCAAAATACTCGTAACACAACATGGAAACATTTGGTTCCTACTCGATTTTGTGTAGCCCATGGTTGAGTGTTTCTTCTCTATATCTTTTTAAATCAATTCATTTCATAATTTTATATTCTTAACAAATGTAGTGAGCACTACATTACAGCCGTTCACGCCATAATAAATGGAAGCTAAGAAAATAAAATATTCGAGTGGAATTCAATCCCACGAGCAAAAACAACTATTGTTGTAGTCCATTGCATTACACCGCAAGCTACTGAAGCACAGTGTTTAAGGAATTCAATCAGAAATGTATTTAATACGTTGGACTTCAGGCAACATTTTGTTTTGGTTCTTCTGAAACAACTTGTTACCGTTGACACTACCCGAATGTAGGCTACTCAACACATATTTGGGGTTGTCGAGGCAATAGCCATATTTACCAAGATATCACAGCCCGTAATGACACCACATATTGCAAAGTCATACTTAAATCGTCGCTGTTAACCCAGACAGTACGATCAGCTTAAATGCGAACACTGCCGAGTAGTAGTCGATACATGTGGTAATATTCTACCCGCAACAGAGTAGGCTACTTAGTGTCGCATGCATTTGTGAATAGCATCCAGGTAACTTTGTGAGGTTTCTATGATACATACATTTGTATTTTGTGTCTAACAAACACATAACATGTATTGCCATCATATTTACTTAATTATGTGAAGCACTACACATGTTGTGTGAAGTATTATAAACAATGATTTCATTATTTACTTACTCCTAACATCAGCACCTGGGGGCTGTTGCACAAAAGTAGAATAAAGATATCCAGGATAACTGAAAAGGCGCCGCTTGACTTAGTGTGATCAGCTCATCGCGGCTTAATCGGTTGCACGTTTGCCGAGCCAGGATGAGAAGGTAAAGCTATGTCAATTCAGGTGTACATAATAATAATAATAATAATACATTTAATTTATATAGGCGCCTTTCAAGGCACCCAAGGTCACCTTACAGAGCATAAAATCATTAAAAACAAGACATTGTGTAAAAAAACAAAACAACAAAACAAACAAACAATCAAGACAGGGACCAGTTATATGTTGTGTGCAAGTTTGAACAGGTGAGTTTTGAGTAGTGACTTGAAGGTTGTAATGGTGTCTGACTGTTTTATGTGTGGGGGGAGGGAGTTCCAGAGCCTGGGTGCTGAACAGCTGAATGACCGGGCACCCATTGTGCTGAGGCGTGATGTGGGGATGGATAGTAGTCCAGCAGAGGATGAGCGGAGGGAGCGGGAGGGAGTGTATTCTTGGAGGAGGTCGCAGAGGTAATTGGGGGCTAGGTTGTGGAGAGCTTTGTAGGTGAGGAGTAGGGTTTTGTATTGGATGCGGTAGGGTACTGGGAGCCAGTGAAGTTTGATGAGGACAGGGGTGATGTGTTCAGATGATTTGGTGCGGGTGATGATCCGGGCGGCTGAGTTCTGAATGATCTGCAGTCTGTTGATGAGTTTGGTGGGGAGTCCAGTGAGGAGGGCGTTGCAGTAGTCTATACGTGATGTGACAAATGAGTGCACCAGGATTTCAGTGCTGGATTGGGTCAGTGATGGGCGGAGTCTGGCGATGTTGCGGAGGTGGAAGAATGCAGTCCGGGTGATGTTTTGAATATGAGGTGCGAATGAAAGGGTGTTGTCCAGGATGACGCCGAGGCTCTTAACTTTGGAGGAGAAGGGTACTGGGAATCCATCGATGTGTATGAGTGGAGCTGGGGTGTGTTGTGATTTGGTGAGGGTGGATTTGGAGCCGATGAGCAGGGCCTCGGTCTTGTTTGCATTGAGTTTTAGGAAGTTCCGGCTCATCCAGCTCCGGATGTCTTCCAGGCAGGTGATGAGGGAGGTGGGGGGGATGGCAGCGGTGGGTTTGGTGGAGATGTAGACCTGTGTGTCGTCGGCGTAGCAGTGAAAATGGACCCCATGGTGACGGAGGAGTGTGCCCAGTGGGAGGAGGTAAGTGGTGAACAGGAGTGGACCCAAGACTGACCCCTGGGGGACACCCAGTGAGACACCCGAACACCCAGACTTGTGTTTGCTCAGCTGAACAAATTGTTGACGGCCGGTGAGGTAGGATGTGAACCAAGAGAGTGCAGCACCAGTGATCCCAATGCCAGCCAGGCGGTCCAGGAGCAGAGGGTGGGAGATGGTGTCGAATGCTGCGCTGAGATCGAGGAGGATGAGTATGGTGAGTAGTCCGGAGTCGGCTGCACGGAGGAGGTCGTTGGTTATTTTGATTAGGGCTGTTTCAGTGCTGTGTTTTGGACGGAAGCCAGATTGGAACGGTTCATGGAGATTGTTTGTGTCAAGGTGGGACTGTAGTTGTGCGGCAACCACCCTTTCAAGTGTTTTGGAGATGAAAGTGAGATTGGAGATGGGCCGGTAGTGGTTGAGGTCGGTTGGGTCAGCACCAGGTTTTTTCAGGATGGGAGTGATGGCAGCCAGCTTGAGGGTGGGGGGTACATTACCAGTAGTGAGGGAAGAGTTAATTATGTTGGTGATCATGGGGGAGATGGACGGTAGACATGCTTTGACAAGGGACGTGGGAAGAGGATCGAGCTGACAGGTGGTGGTTTTGGATTTGCGGATGAGTTCAGAGACGGTCTGTTCTGTTACTGGGGTGAAGTCAGAGAGGGAGCTGATGAGAGGTTGGCCATTGGTGATCATCCAGGGTGGGTCATCAGAGGGGGTGCTAGATGTGGCCAGTTGTTGGTGAATGGTGTTGATTTTTGAGCGGAAGAAGTCCAGGAACGCAGTGCACTGGGTGGTGGAAATGTCTGGAGGGAGGGTTTTAGGAGGCTGAAGTAAGTGGCTGACTGTTGAGAAGAGGACTCTGCTGTTACCTGTACCAGTGTTGATGAGGTTGGAGTAGTATGAGGTTTTGGCAGTAGTGAGGGCGTTCTTGTAGTGATGGAGGTGGTCCGAATACATTTGGCGGTGTACAGTGAGTCCAGTCTTATTGTAGAGTCGCTCCAGTTGACGGCCAGTGGCTTTGAGCTGGCGGAGATGAGGAGTGAACCATGGAGCAGTGTGGGTGAATGAAACTGAGCGGGTTTTCAGGGGGGCCAGGGTGGTGAGGGAAGAGGAGAGGCAGTTATTGTAGTGAGTCACCAGGTCAGTCAGGGAGGATGCTGGGGGAGGGTTGGGGTAGGAGCTGATCAGGGTGGAGAGGTCTGTGGTGTTGATATGTTTGATGTTTCTGAAGGAGATGGTCCGTTGTTCCTTGGCTTTGTGTAGTTGGGTGTGAATGTCAAAAAGTACAGCTTTGTGGTCGGAGATGGGGAAATCGATGACATCAAGGTTAGTGGGAGTGATGTCAGTGCAGCAGATTAAATCCAGAATGTGACCTTTGTTATGGGTTGGGAGGTTGACATGTTGTGTGATACCAAGACAGTCCAGAAGTGACGTGAAGTCGTTAGCAAAAGTACAGGATGGGTTGTCAATGTGGATGTTGAAATCACCAAGGAGGATAACAGTGGGGGACATTGCACATACAGATGTGAGTAGTGATGAGAATTCGTTGAGGAAAACGGCAGAGGGTTTTGGTGGTCTGTAGATGGTGACAATGACAGTGGGTTTGGGGCCTGTGAGTTTTACAGCTAAACATTCAAAGGAGGAGTGATGGGGGACTGTGACAGTGGTGACTTTGATGTTATCACGGTGGAGGAGAGCGAGGCCACCCCCCCTCCCAGTGACCCGGGGTTTACTAATAAAAGAAAAACCTGGTGGGACAGCCTCATTAAGATGGGAGTAATCATTTGGTTGTTGCCAGGTCTCAGTGAGGCAGAGAATGTCTAGGTTCTGGTCAACAATAAAGTCGGATATGAGAAGGGCTTTGTTACTGAGGGATCTGGTGTTCAGCAGACAGAGTTTCAAACAGGTGAGTGGAGTGTAGCAGGTTGCTTTGAGCAGAGGGGACAGTACACTTTGATTGACAGGACTGACAGTACGGGCTGTACATAGTTGGGATAAGTGCAGCTTCACGGATTTCTTAAATAGACCAAGGTATCGATCACAAATTCACTGATGCAGCACATGCGTGCAGCATATTTCCCTCGCTGAGCAACAATTAATAATATGTACGATCAGCAAGACTAATATGTTTTAGCCTACAAATACGTAAAATACATGACCAAGACTATGAAATGTGAGGACATATAATAAAAATGTGTGCAAAAAAATTAGCAGCTCAGTTTGTGTGGGATTGCGCAATCCAAGAGGAGGCACAGCTATAGGCCTATTCGCTTCTTTCCCCGTATTTGAACAGGAAAATACTGAAATTCATGCCAGTGCCATTGGGGCTCACTGTGGAATTTAAAAAACCATGCACGCCATCCTGCAACGATACTACTGGCCTGGGATGAAGGCAGACATCACAAAATGGGTGAGTGTGTTATAATCGGCCCTATATAATATGTCTGTAAAGCTTATGAAAATATTTAGGCTACATATGTCACAAGTGTTCTCAATAGTTTTTACTTTGTTAGATCGCACAGTGTGATGACTGTCAGAGGAAGAGGGCACCTATACAGGAAAAGACACAGTACAAACCTATAGAATTGAATCAGACCTCATTACATTTAACATTTCGTTTCGAATTCTTATTCATGTTACTCTTTGGTTTGCATTGAAGGTTTCTGAGCCATTTGAACTGGTTGGAATGGACCTGGTTGGAATGGACCTGGTTGGAAAATTAAAATGCTCCAACAAAGGAAACATGTACATGTGTGTAATGGTGGACTATTTTACCAAATGGATGGAGGTATATCCACTGAAAAGTAAGAAGGCGGAAGAAATTTCAGGGTGCATAATGGACTTCTTTTATAAATATGGTGCACCCAAAAGGATTCTTACGGACCAGGTCAAAGAATTTGTTAACAAAGTAAGTCAAATTCAGAGACATTTGATATCACAGTATTCTTGTACATCACATCACTGGGGGAAAAAAGTATAATATTAATTTTCATATCCACTGCCAGATCAACCTGGACATGTGCGGCAAGCTTGGCATTGCCAGAAGCCTCTGTGCCCCATACCATCTGCAAACCAATGGCTTGGTGGAAAAGCTCAATGGCACCATTCAAAGGTGAGAATTATGTTTCTTTTACACATTTCTATATATTATATAACTGTGTGTAATTATGGTAAATAATTTTCCAATATCAGAGCTTTGAACGCACCAAGAAACAGATCACAACAAAATACTCCTCATATTACATGATGTATGGAAGGGAGGCCCGTTACCCGTCGGAAATTCCAGACAAGTGGCAGGTATAATGGCATTTGCCTGCAGTATAAAACTACTTTGGCAATAATGGTATCTGCTATAATCTGTACTTGTATTCATTTATCTCCACCAATGCTACAGATAACTGACGAGTAAGTCAATGCACTGGCTGGAAACCAGGAGGTATAATTGACTTCCACACTCACAGATGTTTACCCCAAAGTGTAGGCCAATATATTGGCAGGACAAGAGAGGGACTCGACTGTGTGCAAATTATCCTTTGTTGAATACAGCTATTGACTATTTCTAATTGTACTGTGTCTTTTGTAGTTTGCAGAGCTTGTCCTTAATCCCAGTTCCTGGG
The DNA here is from genome assembly GCA_903064625.1 of Mallotus villosus. Lineage (NCBI taxonomy): Eukaryota > Metazoa > Chordata > Actinopteri > Osmeriformes > Salangidae > Mallotus > Mallotus villosus. Next base: position 53,467 of record CAEFZP010003093.1, read on the forward strand.
ATTTCAGCACTCATGAGGCTGCTGGTAGCTGATTCAGGTTTGTTAGTTTCATGTCAATGTATCATAATTAATTTAATTAAAACTATTTACACTTCTGTAATGTGTTAGAAAACTTGTCAGAGTTGTGCAGAGCATGTGGCAATGCATGCCAAAGTCCAGGAAGGAATGCACACGATGACTGGGTAAGCATCTTCAAAACATGGTAGGCTATATTTACAGTAATGTGATGATAATCTACTGCCATGCTTCTCCTCAGATCCAGTGCACAACATGTGGTTCCATTGAGTGTGTGTTGGGAGACCACCTTTGGACCAGAACATTTTTTGTCCAGCATGTTGTCTGTGAACTGGTCAGTGGTTCCATCCCTGGCCCTGCAGTCTATGACTGCATTTTTGGAAGTGACTTGTATTGTTTAAGGCCATGTGATGTAGGGTTGTATTGTTCCTTAGTTAGTTTATTAAAGATGCGCTAAATATTCTAGCAGCCTATTAAGTTCTCAGTTATTTGTATAGTTCTCTTGGAAGTCGCTTTGGATAAAAGCGCCAGCTAAATGAATACATGTAAATGTAGTTAGACTTGTATAAACTTACACCACTTCTTTAAGATGTACTCCTACATGTTGAATGTATCTACCTTCCTGCCAAAGTAAATTCCTTGTGTGCAAACTTTCATGGCGATTAAAACCCTTTCTGATTCTGATGTTTCTCATGTTGTAATGTGCTGGTGTTCTTCGGTCCCCAAGGGACGCACTTGGTTAAACCCAGAGAGAAATTCATATCACTAAAGATTAATAAGCTCATTAAAGAATATCAATAGGTACTTCGCTGTGTTGGACTTTTATTTCTGAATTGTACATCAGTTTGGAAGGAATGATTCGATTATGGACACAATGCTTGGTTAATTCGGAGCCAAACTCAAGTAACGCCTGGGACACACTGCCAGCGATCGGCTGCGACGCGCCTAGAAGCGCCGCCTCTTTTCATGTTATCAAATGGGACCGACCACACTGGCTGCGAAGCGCCCCGATCGGCTGCGAATGCCTGCGATCTGCAGCGATCATTTCGACAGCAGGTCGAATTTTTTCGCGAGACACTTGCGAAATCGGCTGCAGGATGATGAAATACACCATATAAGTTGATGTATTTGAATAAAAAAACATGTTAAGATTGTACTACATTAATTGTGGACTACGGTGAACATTTGTAAAGTTGTAGACTTTATATATTTTTTTACTATACTTTGGAGACCTACGTACCAATATTCACCCTATATTAAACCTAATTACTCAATGTTGGTAACGAACGGCCTTTACATGTGGATATCCTGATGAAAATAAATGAAAATACACGGATTGATCTGTTGAGCTAGCATGCCCTTAGTTGTTTTGTTTGTTTGAGAGAACCGAGTTGTCATGCATTGCACACAACACACACGCGTGCAGATATAGCCGACCGAGAGAGAACCCCCAAATCGATTTCTAAAATCTGCGAGAAAAGGACAACGTAGAGAAGGAGGGTGGCTGTTGGAATAACACGTTAGCCGATGCCATGTACCATGTCAGTGAAAAAGGAAAGCTCAGAGCTGAAAGGCTTGGTGACTGGCGCGGAGAAATTCGCGTCTGGTGTGAACAGCTTTTGCTCAGTCGTAGCCGATCGTGGCGCATCCAGGCGCTTCGCTGGCAGTGTGTCCCAGGCGTAACACTGCAAGCTATTACAAGCCTGTTTTGCAAATTCGGAGGGATATATTACTATATCCAGAGCTCTCAAGTGTAACGCATTCGCCGTGTATTTCTCACGCATTTCATTCATTTCTCACGCAGAGAAGTAAGGGATAACTTTGCATTATGTGGTGTCATTACGGGGTTGTGATATTGTGGTTAATATGGCTATTGCCTTGAGACAACTCCAAATACGTGATGAGTAGCCTACATTCGGGTAGCACCAAAGCAACCGTCTCGCAGGTAGCAGCAAAGCAACCCACACGCCTTCAGCCAGTCCAAGATAAGTTTGGAAGTGGATGGCGATTAACGTTAAGTCTTGACGACTTCGTATGCCACAGTCTTTTGCCAACAGCCCAACACATTTCACACTGTGTTGCAGAATAAAAACCTGAATGAATGGTGGTCAACGTCAAGTCTTGACGACTTTGTATGCCACCATCCTCGCATTTCACACTGTGTTGCAGAATAAAAACCTGAATGAATGGTGGTCAACGTCAAGTCTTGACGACTTTGTATGCCACCATCCTCGCCAACAGCCCAACATGCTATGTTGTAGAAACAAACCCTAGCTAATGCTTCACACCTGGCTGTTTAAATGGGCTTGGCTGGTATGGGTGGAGCTACCAATTAAAACTAGAATGATATGGGTGGAGCTAATGATTAAAATAGCTCCCCCTACCACATTAGTTTATGTCAATGTATCATAATTAATGTGTCTGAGAAACTATTTACACTTCTGTAATGTGTTAGAAAACGTGTCAGAGCTGTGCAGAGCATGTGGCAATGCATGCCAAAGTCCAGGAAGGAATGCTCACGATGACTGGGTAAGCATCTTCAAAACTTCTTAGGCTATATTTACAGTAATGTGATAATAATCTACTGCCATGCTTCTCCTCAGATCCAGTGCACAACATGTGGTTCCATTGAGTGTGTGTTTGGAGACCACCTTTGGACCAGAACTATTTTTGTACAGCATGTTGTCTGTGAACTGGTCAGTGGTTCCATCCCTGGCCCTGCAGTCTATGACTGCATTTTTGGAAGTGGCTTGTATTGTTTAAGGCCATGTGATGTAGGGTTGTATAGTTCCTTTGTTAGTTTATTAACGATGCGCTAGATTCTAGCAGCCTATTTAGTTCTCAGTTATTTGTATAGTTCTCTTGGAAGTCGCTTTGGATAAAAGCGCCAGCTAAGTGAATACATGTAAATGTAGTTAGACTTGTAACTTACACCACTTCTTTAAGATCTACTCCTATATGTTGAATGTATGCACCTTCCTGCCAAAGTAAATTCCTTGTATGTGCAAACTTTCATGGCGATTAAAATTCTGATTCTGATGTTTCTCATGTTGTAATGTGCTGGTGTTCTTCTGTCCCCAAGAGACGCAATTCGTTAAACCCAGAGAGAAACTCATATCACTAAAGATGAATAAGCTCATTAAAGAATATCAATAGCTACCTCGCTGTGTCAGACTTTGATTTCTGAATTGTACAATAGTTTGGAAGGAATGATTCGATTAAAGACACAATGCTTAGTTAATTTGGAGCCAAACTCAAGTAACAAAGGCTATTACAAGCCTTTGTTTTGCAAATTCAGAGGCATATATTACTATATCCAGAGCTCTCAAGTGTAACGCATTCGCCTGTATTTCTCACGCAGAGAAATAAGGGATAACTTTGCAATATGTGGTGTCATTAAGGGGCTGTGATATTGTGGTATGGCTATTGCCTTGAGACAACTCCAAATACGTGTTGAGTAGCCTACGTTCGGGTAGTGTCTACGGTAACTAGTTGATTCAGAAGAACCAAAACAAAATGTTGCCTGAAGGCTAACATATTCATTAAAGTTGTGACTGAATTCCTCAAATACCCATGTGCTTCAGTAGCTCACGGTGTAATGCAATGGACTACAACAATAGTTGTGATTTTGCTTGTGGGATCGAATCCCACTTGAATCTTTTATTTTCTTAGCTTCCATTTATTATGGCGTGAACGGCTGTAATGTAGTGCTCACTACATTTGTTCAGAATATAAAATTATGAAATGAATTGATTTCAAAAGATATAGCGAAGAAACACTCAGCCATGGGCTACACGAAATCGCTTAGGAAACGAATGTTTCCATGTTGTGTTACGCGTACTTTGATCGTATTGTCTGGGTTAGCAGCGATGTTCTTTGTATGAATTTTTTATATGTGGTGTCAGAAGGAGCTTTGATGTCGTGGTAAATACAGCTATTGCCTCCAAACAACCCCAAATACGTGATTAGTAGCCTACAATCGGCTAGTGTCTATGGGAACCAGTTGAGTCAGAAGAAGCCAAACCAAGATGTTACCTGAATTCCAACGATTTTTGCCCAAGTGCGATCGAATCCCACTTCATGTAAGCCTGCAAATGTTTTATTTTGTCTCCATTTATTTTATTGCGAATGGTAGCCTAATGTAGTGCGCACGTAGCCTAAAGGCCTACTTTCATATTTCCATCAACGTCGCTAACGCAAGTCTCAATAAGTCTCCCTTGGGTAAACGTCAACTTAGACTTAAGCCTCAAGCCGTTCCACAACAGTCCGTTCCACTAACAGGCAACGCTAATTCAAGCTAGACCTCAATAAGCTTAGACTGTGCAGCCCAGATCAGGCGATCGTCGAAAAGAGGAGTAAACCAGCAAAAAGCAAAGCGTAAACCAGCAGAGTGGTGTTGTTTCAGCAGCGTAGTAAATTGATGTTTTGAGTTTTTTTTGCAGTTGTCCCCAAAATGGGCAATGTTGCCGCAATTAACATGACAAGGGAGACAACTTGTCAAATCATTACGACCGTTAAAATGCATAAATTGTAGACTTACCAAATCTACTTAACATATAGCCTATATATATTCAGCGATTTACTGATAATTAGCGTAATTTGATGAGCTGTCTGTAACCGTTCTGACAGTAGGCTAGCCTATGGCCGATATTCTCAACAGGAGAATAATAGCCCAAAAAAGAACGTGGCAGCAATTGAAAATTTTAGGATAACATTCAAAACACTGAAGAAGGCCATGGTTAATTACACTTGATGTGTGTGAAACTCACTGATTCACTGAAATAACGCACAGATCCAGCACTAACTTTTAGATCAGAAGGTGCATATTTAATCCAATTATTACTGTGCCAAGTGTTGTCACAGCCTCACTTTCGGAAAGCATGCCCTAGTGGGAACATTAGGGGAAACTGTTGGGCACAGCATCTATCATGATGATAAAATGCAGGTACTGCTTTGGAGCAAGGTATACCCTTCATATTTCCTGGCATAGTTACCCGTTCAAGAATGTCCCACATGCAAAGACACACAGAGATTTACATTTATTCATTTAATTTAGCAGACGCTTTTATCCAATGCAGACAGACTGAACAGTGTCAAGGCTTGGCTACAGTGAGTTTGCTTCCTTGTGTGTGATTCCAGCAGACTACATAGTCTAGGCCTACCTACATAGACTGCAGTCTACTACCCTCCTTTCTATTACTTTCTACAAAGGATGGTACGCTGGGGGGATGGTACACATACACTCTTATGTGTTCATTGCCATCCTTAAGAGTAGCTAAAGTGTTATTTTGTATATATATGTATATTTATGTATAATTGTTTTAAGAATGTCAATTAAATCTATCTAGATAAATGCTGGGCCTATATTTTTTCCACAGATACTGGTCAGGGAAGAATGACTTCTGTCTCTGAAGAAGACCCTTGGGGTTGGTGGGATAAACGCTCTTTGTGAAATCTGAGCACCTTCATCCACTACAGGGTTGTCAAAGAACGGATACGCCATAATAGATTGTAACTTGTCTAGACGCTCTGCTTGGACCCAAGATGGAGATTTCAGATTGTTGTGTTTGCCTGTGCACTAGGCTAAACTGAGTTTTTGGTTCTCAAACGTCACATATGCGACCAAAAATGCATCACGTCATGTTTGTAGTAATGTAATGGGGTCATTTATTAGTGAATTGCTTTACATTTGTGAATCACGAAATACATTTGTGCATCGCATTACATTTATTTGTGAATCATTCAAACAAATGAACCTCGCGCCTGAAAGTCGATCGTGTTATTCGTAGTTGTTGATTTTGAGAATTCTGATTGGTTTGCATGGCTTTATCCTTCACATTACACTGCCGCCTACAGGTTTGGCATAGCTATGAGGGCGCTGGGGGCGTATTTATGCGGGTTCATGTAAACAGATACCTTTTTGAAAACGATCTTGTGTGTACGATTCAGATTCAGATTCAGATTCAGTCTTTATTGTCATTGTGCAAACAGTACAACGAAATTAGGGTGGTGCTCACCACCCACAGTGCAAATTAGCATACATGCATACACAGACAACAATAGGCAACAATAATTTAATAACTATGCTAAATAAAAATCTGAGTGACTGTTTAAGAAAAATAATTAAAAATAGAGGATTTCTTATGTCCAGTAGGGGACGGGGGGAGGGGGGGGTTCAGGCATTTAATAGGCGAATAGCCCAGGGGTAAAAGGTGTTCCGTAGCCTGTTTGTTCGGCTCCCAAGGGACCTGTATCTCCTACCGGAAGGGAGGAGTTGGAAATGGCTGTGGCCGGGGTGGGATGGGTCAGCCATGATGATACGACGTTATTTTTGAAAAGGGAGGGGCAGAAATATTTGTTTCTGTAAATACCCGGCTATGTGTAAACGTGGTGTTAGTTTCTAAGGCCTTATTTTATGTAAATTAACCAATGGCTTTTGAAAACAGTCAAAGTCACATTATTTCTTAACTTGTTAATATATTTTTGGGAGATTAAGTAAACACGTAAATCCTTCATGTCTGCACTTCAAAAAGTCTGAATTTACATTTCGAAACACGGACTAAACCTACTTTGCGCGTGTAACTGGTGTGAACTGGTGAAACTCACTCCTCAGGTATGTAATGGGCCACCCGCGTCAACGAATAGCTAGCTTTTCTTTGGCATATTTGGTAGTGGTTGCGCTTGGAAGTCGAGAGGTGGCAGGTTCGACTCCCCGTGGGAGTGAACATTGGCCAGATACCTCCGACGGAGCTTGCAAGACCACGTCCGTTACATTGGTGCCGTGACCCGGATCTCACGAGGTTAGCGCCAGCTGACCGCCGTAGTGAGTTTCAGAGGGGTGAATGTAACCGGTGTGAACTGGTGAAACTCACTCCTCAGGTATGTAATGGGCCACCCGCGTCAACCAATAGCTAGCTTTTCTTTGGTGTAGTTGGTAGTGGTTGCGCTTGGAAGTCGAGAGGTGGCAGGTTCGACTCCCCGTGGGAGTGAACATTGGCCAGATACCTATGACGGAGCTTGCAAGACCACGTTCGTTACATATACGTTACACGCGCAGGAATTTACTCGACAGGACTGTCTTTTAAGATTCTGTTTCCACTTGTTTGAAATTCTTTGCAACACATTTTAGTTTAGCTTTACTTTTAGCCTGACACGGAGCAGGCTAGTTCCGAAGTATGAATTATCTTGGTTACGTAGCTTGAACTAAAATAACCCACCTGAATGGAACGGAACTCTCGCTAAAGTAAGTGAGACTTGGCGAAATAAGTCTCGCTTTTCCTTAATCGACGTTGGGAACACCCCATATATACAAGTTTGGTTCTGCCACTGCTGCTGTGGCCACCAAATAGGCCTAATGCTGCGTTCACACCAAACGCGAAAATTCGCGTTGCTCCGCGCGAAACGCGTGTAAATCACCGCGGGGGTGAATGCGGCGCGGTGAAAGTATTCGCGCCGCGTGAGGGGAGGGGCTTATTTGGTAGTTGGAAAACAGTTGGACAACAACAGTTGGAAAGAGGTTTAAAAACAAGCCGGCTTATTTTTAATTAGCCTACGCCGTTTTTATTCAGCAGACATGGTACATGTTAACACCCTGGCGTGTTTATATCTTCTCTGGAAGAAGCGTCGCACCCACTGCCGTCGTATCTGGGTTCACAGCATCACCCGCAGTCGGAACCAGCTGGGTGAATATCACCGGTTGATTCAGGAGCTGCGCCTGGATGACTGTCGTTTCCAGCGCTACCTCCGGTTGACTGTGGCCCAATTCGACGACCCGGCAGGATACGAACTACAGGCGTTCCGTCTCAGCTGCGGAGCGCCTGTCTATCTGTCTCCGGTAAGTGAGTTTACTAACAAATGTTAAAATGTATTAATAGTAACTGTAACCAACATTTATAGTAATCTCTCTGACCGGTACCAAAACGGAAATTTCACTGTGATCTCACAACAACAAATGTATCAAAAGTAGCCTACACTGAAATAGCTAGGCAACATAATTTTTGGTAGTTGGAAAACAGTTGGACAACAACAGTTGGAAAGAGCTGATGTTCTGAGTTTACAGCTGCTCCAACAGCGGTCAAAACAAAACAACACAGTAGGCTACAAACCATAGCCTACATAAATGTGGCAGCTATATTATCTTTTTTTTTACAAACAGAAAGGCCTACATACTTTTATTATAGCCTATTATCTATTATTGATTACTCTGACTTAAGAGCCATATACATAAAATACTACCACCAATAACAGCACAAACTAGTATAGACCTTGACATAATAACTCAGTTAGCCTATATTAACTGTTGTCTGTGTTGCAGGTACTTTGCCACAGGGGATTCCTACAGGACCATCGCCAACAGCTTCCGTGTTGGGGTCTCCACTGTCAGCGTCATCGTCCCTGCTGTGGCCACTGCCATTTGGGAGTGCCTGGTGGGGGAGTTTATGGCAGTGCCCACAGCAGAGGATTGGAGGTCCATCGCGGCAGTTTTTGAGGAGCGCTGGAACTTCCCACTCTGCTGTGGAGCACTGGATGGGAAGCATGTGACCCTCAAAGCCCCTGGCAATACTGGGTCCCAGTTCTTCAATTACAAGGGGACATACTCCCTTGTATTGCTAGCAATTGTGGATGCCCAGCGTTGCTTCCGGGTGATTGACGTTGGCGGGTACGGGAGATCCAGTGACGGCGGGACACTGGCCAACTCTGCGTTCGGTCAAGCCCTGCAGTCTGGAACCCTCGACCTGCCCACTGACCTGCTACTTCCTGGAGCTGACCAGAGGGGACCCCAGCCGCATGTGTTTGTGGCAGATGAGGCTTTTCCATTGCGGAAAAACCTCATGAGGCCATACCCTGGGCGCATCCTCCCTCGTGAGAAGAGGATTTTCAACTACCGTCTCTCCCGAGCTCGACTGGTTGTTGAAAATGCCTTCGGGATCCTCTCCTCACAATGGAGGAAGTACAGGCGTGCGATGGAGGTCAGGCCAGAGGTAGCAGAGATGTGCGTCAAGGCAACCTGTGTCCTGCACAACTTCCTGCGGAGGTCAGAGGAGGCTAGTGCAGTGAGGGGGAACGTCCCAGTTGTGGAGGTGGAGCCACTGCCAGACCTGGGCAGAGTAGCCGCCAACAACCCGGGACGAGAGGCTGTCAGGGTGAGGGAGGTCTTCACTGCCCACTTCTCAGCAGAGGGAGCATTGTCTTGGCAAGACACCATAGTGTAGCAGGAGCACACACAAATCGGCTCTTTTAAGAGCCACCCACTCAGTTCGATTGAGCAAACTTCTTGCAATTTGTACATAACATAATATGTTTTCTTATCTTTGGTCTCCCCCCGGCTTCCTCGTTCATTCACCACCAGCTTCCCCACCTCATTTCAATAAACCTTTGTTCATCAACCCTACTCTGCCTCTGTCTGCTCTTGGGTCCAGTATCAAACCGTAACAGAACTCGCACATCATTTAGAAACCGGTAAGAACAAGTAGAATGCACCAGCTTTCAGTATTCAGTCCTGTTAACTGTAATTATTTATATTTAAATAAAACAAAATAAATTCATTGAAAATCCAAGTGGAGTTATATTTATTTATTTTGTATGTTTCGATAAGAAAAAAATTCATAAACTATCAAAATTAAATTACAAAAAAATTACAAAAATGCGGAAAAAAAATAAAATAAAAACTGAAGCCTGCTTCACTGCCAGACAAGGTTTGCCCCCTCAACCATTTCCAAATTAAGCACCACAGTGCTGGCCTCATAAATTAGTCTATATATATTAAATTTAACATGTTCCTTCTGCTGAAGGGGCAACCTTTGCATGGCAGGAAGCAGGCTTTTGAAAAAGATCTCGTCTTCCGAAAGGGGAGGTGGAGCAGGAGTGTTCTCTCTGGCCAGGGACTGCATCAGCATCTTTTCAATGGTGCTCTCATTGGCCCTGGACCCTTTTTGACTTGCTTTTCTCACTGTATCAAATGAGAACATTATAATATCACTTATATGGTTATTATAAGGGCTCGGCAATTTGCCCTCAAATCAATATCATGAGTAATTGAACATTTTACTTCAATTACCATTATTTAGGTAAATATGCCCATTAAAAAAAAATTAAGGGAATGCAAACAGGTTGACTATTTATGGTTATCAATTGAATATTCCAAAATGAAATCAAAGCATTTCTTCAAATGAAAATTATCACATTTCAGACTAAACAAATGTGCTTATCTAACTAAGGAAGGCAGGGAATAAAGTACATGTTATCGAGAAAAAACTGTATCCATGCATACATTATATTTAATATAATATATTGTTTGTCATGTACATACCTCTTGGTGGTATTGGGTGGAGCACTGGAGGATGAGGATCAACTTCTGTCTCTTCAGAGGCAGAGGGTGAGCCAAGGTCCTCCTGCTGCTGGTGATGATGATAATCTGTAATTGGTGACAGCAAATACACCCATGTCAGTACATTACATATTTCCAGTAACTACACTATCTGACCCTTTCCTGCAGTGAGCCTTTTATTTTACAAGAAGACAAGATCACAAACGTTCTTGACTTTTTCGCTACGTGTTATTACTATGTGTGACTTGACAATTCAACCAACCTCCTCCTCCTCCTGAAGGCCCGGCCACAGACAGCTCAGCCCAATCCTCTGCCTGACTTGGGTCCTGCTCTGCCTGACATCTCCCTGGTTCCTCTGCAGTCCTGTCTTCCCCAACCCCCCACTCCATGTTACTAGCCGTAGCCCTAGGTGTAACGTGGGGGTCGAGGAAAGACAGGACCGCAGAGTACTTCCACCTCCTGAAAGTCCCTGCCGCTGCCCCCACTCCTCTTGGCCTCACTCTCCCTTTTCTTTTCTTTAAGAAAGGTGTCCCTGAGGCCCTTCCATTTTTTCCTGCATACATCCGCTGACAAGAAACAAAGCACGAACTGTTATCACTTGAACTATGCCGGTTGAACAGCTGTTGACAGCGGTTGACAGCGGTTGACGCTAACTTTAGCTAGCTTGGTTCAGTTTGAAGCTCAAATATGGCTGTAAACAATAACTCATACACATTTTTATAACTCACCAGTTAGGCCAACCTCCTCCGCCACAGCCCTCCACGCCACTTCCTTTTTGGTACGGTCCCGGTAGCTGAAAAGGCTGGTGTCATACAGTACCGGGTGCCGGCAAACTGCTACGATCAGTTGGTCCTCCATTGTTGTTTTCATGAGCGACGTTGACATCATGACGTCAGAGTGAGTGTCAACGCTGATTGGCTTTCGCTTCAAAGCGTCACGCGAAGTTTTCGCTTGAGATGAATATATTCAACTCAAGCGAATGAGTGGCGGTGCGAATTTCGCGTCTTTCGCGCCGCGCCAAACGTATCGTTCGCGCCGCGCTAGAAGCATTCGCGTCCATTCGCATCTGTGCATTGACTTTGTATGCAAAGTGACCGCCCCTTCCGCCCCAAACGCGTTTGGTGTGAACGCAGCATAAGGCTACGTGTCCACGGCACAAATTACATGCGTTAAATCGCTAGGCGAAAAATCGCCTGGGGGGTTTAGCTGTAGCAAACTTCGGTTGCAGTGCTGCTCTAACGTAGCACATTAGCCTGTGAACTCCCCCAAAAATAATGGGCTGATTAATTAATTAATCCGCGTATTGACTGAGATCACTAATATTGGAGTGGGTCATTTGTCCCAAAATGTGCTCTTGTGCAAAGTAAACAACAATCAATTAAACGTTATAGGTAACTTATTAGCAGCTAGCTAGGTAGCCACTACCCAGCTAACACAGTTACGTTGCCCTTCCGTTGCCGCAACGTCATTCGCTGACCAAACTTTCGTCGCCGCAACGTCTTTTGGCAAGGTTGCGGCAACGTGAGAAGTGAAAGACGCCCTGAGGTAACGGCAACGTCATTTGGTGACATTGCCAGTCCATAACCGCGACGTTGTCGCGACGTCATTTTTCCGACGTTGCGGCAACGTGAGAAGTGAAAGACGCCCTGAGGTAACGGCAACGTCATTTGGTGACATTGCCAGTCCATAACCGCGACGTTGTCGCGACGTCATTTTTCTGACGTTGCGGCAACGTGAGAAGTGAAAGACGCCCTGAGGTAACTGCAACGTCATTTGGTGACATTGCCAGTCCATAACCGCGACGTTGTCGCAACGTCATTTTGCCGACGTTGCGGCAACGTGAGAAGTGAAAGACGCCCTTGTGGTTCTTCTAGATTAGCTGTAATATTGCTGTAAATATTGCTGTTTTTACCTTGAATTGTTGTATACAAAGCATTAGTATGACAACATTTGTTATTTTGACAAATATGTATCCCCCCCACCATGATCAGAACAACTTAGGTATGCCTTACAATGAGTTGACAATACTATTGAAAAGCTTTGAGTATTTTTTGGAGGGTCTTATATTTGCACTTGCCTGGCTGCCAGCCTGGTTTTCCTGGACCCCCATGGGTTCCCCTCCACCAGACCAGAGTTGACTCCTACATCTGGTGATGCAAAAGTTTCAAGTCATGCATTTGCTTCAAAACATAGCCTTTAGGGTTGCCATGGCTCATACAATTATTGTCACTGTTATAAACGGTCATTCATTACCCTCATTTCCCAGGGACACGTGCTAACAGTCCGGGGTGTCTTTGAAGAACTTCTCGACTGGATGCGACGAATTAGCACTGCATGAAACTGTAAAGGAGCAAGAGGCAAACCAATTAATTGAACAATTCGAGCTAAGCTTGCCTCTATGTAGCCTTTTGCATTAGCGTTACCTATCTTAGCTAGATTAAAACAATATGGCACTAGCTAAATTAGCTAAGCAGAGCTAGCATTGTGAGGAGCATCGGCCAACTTGGCATGTGTTAGCTAATGTAACGCTAATGTTATGCTAACTATTTTAACTATAATAGTAATATAGAAGCATTTTGTAACACAATTAATTAAGGTGATTTTGAATTAGACGGCTCAAACATGATAAAGTCCTTACTAAAGAGCGACAACGCCGTTTTATATAGGTTAGATATGTACCTAGTGCATTCCATGACCGACTGTGTGGCCGACCGTGTGATCAGCCACGCTAGCTACAAACAAAGAAAAATGAGGGCTAAGCTATTTTGGAACAAGTTTTTCTAACAGTTCTGAACGTTTATGTTCACTGATAATTGTATGGGTGATTTGTGAGCCGCTAAACTTTGATATACGCATTTCAACATAACTTTCTGGAGGCTTTAGACTACGTTTGTTATTTTACCTTGAGGGAGAGCTATGTAGCTAGCTAGCGAAATCCTAACACAAACAAAGTGAATCTGATAGCAAATAATCATGCTAAATAACCTACATTTCAAACCTTTAAGTAATAACATGCCCCATTCAATTTCTGCAAATACATTTACTTAAAACTATTTCTGTAAAGAATACTCACCTTTGAATTTAGCCGGTGGGGTGAAAGCCGACGCATGAAACGCAGTCTCTTGGAATTGTGAAAACCCCTGCTTCAGCGAGTCGGACATGCACACATCGTTGGGTCCGACTGTTAACCAATGCTTTCCTAACTTGAACATTGTAGTAAGCCCTTTCACACAAAAATCAGTAAAGCTATTTAGAACAACCAATTTTATCTAGTTGATATGGCAAATGAACATGCAAAGATCAACGCCAAAACTCCCCCTAGCGAGGACGTCCATACGTCCATGACGCTCTGAGGGATTTAGCTGCCTCTCCCAAAACACGCGTGACTGCCAGGCTGTAGAAGAACATTCGTTAGCAGCGTTCTGGGAGATAGCTAGCTAGGCTAACTTGAAATGCCAGAAGCAAAGAAGCCAGAGTGATAACTATTTACCGGTAGCCTACTCATTGGGTGTGCCACGTCGATGACGACGTGGCCACCCTTTGTAATCTCACATATATATTTCTTTATTATTATTGTTTATTTTCCCACCCCTAAAACTCGGTCAATATTTGGACTACATAGAGAACGACCCGGTAAAACGTTCCGTCTTGGTAGCGATTGAGTTGCTTGTATCAGAATTTACGTTCCGATGCATGGTTTAAGCTTAAAGTACATTTTTGTGGCGAAAAGTGAAGCTAATGTGGCTAACTTGCTAGCCACAGTCATTGACGTTCCTAACGTCACTAACGTCACGAAAACACGCGTGACTGCCAGGCTGTAGAAGAACATTCGTTTAGCAGCTCGTTAACTTCTGGGAGATAGCTAGGCTAACTTGAAATGCCAGAAGCAAAGAAGCCAGGGTGATAATTACTCATTTAACATTGTCATACAAAGCAACATTCTGTAATGTTATGTACAATATCATATATGCTGATATTATTAAGTACATATATTTTCCGAAACAGTAGTCTGTAGTTAGCATCATGACATTACCCTCTGTTGCCCGGGCGACATGCGACACATACGACAGCGGTCTGTGATACATCTGTTTTCAATTGTTAAAATAACCATTCCTCACAAATAAATGTTTGTTTTGGTATTTATTAGACATGACATTGCAAGTCAACGATTTGTAATGCCCCAAGCAAAGAGGCTATGGTGATAGCTAACTATTTACAAATTTTACATTGTGCTATGAAACACAATTTTGAAATGTAGGCAGCTAAAATATGATAGCTCTAGCCTATATAACTGTACGCTGATTAGAGCTAAGCTGGATCTACTTTCGGCAACAGTAGTCTGCTATTTCAGAGAGGAGTTACCTCTAACTGCTACACCGGCACATCTCTACTACTGTATCTGTTACCAAAAGTGTTAAACCTAGCTCTAGCTAGCTACAGCTAATTTGCTTCCTTGCAGTCTTCCGTTAGAAACCGCTTCTGGGAGGTACTGTACAAATCGTCCAGCCACCAGCTCGTCCAGCCACCAACGCAATCGCTAGCTACCAAGACGAACACTGTAGTATACAATTTACCAGGGCAGCTTCTCCACACAGGGCTATATCGCATTTTGCGTTGTTACTGACAATGATCGCTATTGAGCTTTTTATTCATGAGCGATTTTCTACTAAATAAATGTCAAACTTATTTGTTTTTTTTGGGGGCATATTTTCAGTTAGCAGACATACTGTTTGAATCGCGATTCCATCTGAAATATTGCCAGTGATAACGTTGTTACAGTAGCTTCTTTCCAAGTGTGTTGGTGAATTATGCAATAGCCTATGAGTAGGCTAAATGCTTGAAAATATCACTAGAAGGGAAAAACTTAAAGGGACGGACCCACCTGCAACCTACGCAAACAGGCACACCCTCACAATTTCCCCAGAAATTGCATGCTCTCTAGTTTAACATTGTCATACAAAACAACATTGTATGTACAATATCATATATGGGTGTTTCTGCAACTACGGGCACTTTTAAGTCCCAGTAGTGAAATTTGGGATTCATGTTAAGATTAATCATATGATGTTTGATAAGTATAAACACAGTGTTATAACACATCTTGACCTAAAAAATCATTACTAAATAATGTGATTTAATACAATTTATGAAGAATTTTATGGGTCCAAACATCACTTTTGTTCATGTCCCACCACTCTGGTCTCAAGGTTGAGATGCGTAAAATGAGGTAATTAAATTACAATATGAAATTATTTTAAATGCAATTGTTTTATAAACATATTACTTTACACCATATTATTTTTATTTTTTTTGTTTACTGATTATTTATATGATTTGTACGTCGAAATGCGCCTGTCCCACACTTCTGAGTCCTTACCGCGACACTGGAGCAATGTGATTGTGAATTTTTTTTGGAGAGCCAAACAAATCTAATTTCCATGGAAACAGCAGTTGGTAAGTGAGCACTTGGATGACAGATTGGGCCACACTCACTAAGTGCCCCTCAACATCAAGCAAAAACAAGGTAAATATCATATTTTCTTTGGAGGTATTTATTGTGTGTCCTTACCATACAGCGTAGAAATTGTGTGTTTTGAACTAAATTTTAAAAATAAGTTAATATTAATGTGTAATGTATGTATATTAGTTGCTAAGAGTAAAAGCTAACATAGCAATTCTTGCTAGCTAGCATGAATCTGCAAAATTAGCAAAAATGTCATTACCGCAACATGTCCTTACCGCGACACAAGGTCTTTACCGCAACACCTAAAGCTGTTGCGGTAAAGACCTTGTGTCGCGGTAGAGACAAATTCAAGGTGATATATTATATTGCAAACACTAAAAGGGAACTACACCCATTTTCAAAATTCATACATGTTATTACTAAGTGTGTGAACGTTTACAAAAATGTCTAAACGGAATTTTTTTCGTGTCGGTTAACCGTGACGTCATTGTCCTCGTCATTGTCCGTCTTGGAGGCGCGCGCACACACACTACGCTCGTTTACACACCTCTTATAATAGGTCCATGTTACACACACACACGTTCGCCTGTCATGTGTGTACCGTCATTATCGCCCTTCATTAATTTCCTGGTTAATATAGCCTAGCTATCGCTTTCTACATGTCCGTGGCGGTGACTCAAGCCCATGCTCGAGACCCCGAGCATGAGTGTGTGTGTGTGTGTGTGTGTGTGTGCGCGCCGATACACACTCTCACAAACACACGCCGAGGGACAGACAGATTTGGCAGACTAGCTTTTATCCTCCCCAATTAGTTTATAAGTGATGTAAAATCAATAAATGCGTGTCTCCATAAAATATTTAAAAACTTTGAAAAAAATTAAATTTGAAGAAAAAAAACGGGTTTCGTTTATCGATTTTTCCTAAACGGTTATGATTTACTAAACGGTTACATGTGCACACCCCTAATTATTACTATGGTATGTGATGTCATCAATTATTATTATTGTAAACTAAACATATAAACATGTTTTTGTTCAACCCTAGATGAGACCAAATTCATCTGCAATAAGATCACGGAAATGCAGAGAGGAGATGAAAAAAGACCCGGACAGATACGAAGCGTATCTACAGAAGGAAAAAGAGCGTTACAAAAAAAGAAGTGAGAAAGGGCAGATAAAGAGTGTCTCTCAACTGACGAAAAGAGAGACAAATCTGAAAAGAAGACAGTGGAGGATAAATAAAAGAAACCAAAGGGAAAAAAACAAAATGCTGGAGGCCTCAACAAAGTTTCTTTCTACAAACACACCACCACTATCCCCAGAAGTCTTACCTGTGGATGAAGCTGTGGATGACTTACCTGTTGCTCCTCAGGAACCTGCTGGTGTCTCACCTAATGTGGTAGTCGCTCAGAAGAGGGGGCGTAAAAAAGTGAAAACGAGGCAAACAAAAATGTACAAAGAACTTACAGAGGCAAAGTCCAAACTTAAGAAGGCATTGGCCTCAGTCGAAAAGTACAGAAAGCGTTGTTTCAGGCTTTCAAAGACGACACATACGACTGCCTCACCCAAAACCAAAGCCCGCCAGCAAAGTCACACATCCCGACGCCAAATTAGAAAGGTTCTTCTGTTCCATAATGTCATTATGGCAGAGCTGAAGGAGAGCAGCAACTCACTGACCAACCCTAAAGAGAAGCAGATAATTTCAAAAGTGATGGCAGGAAAGATCATAAAGAAATATCGACTTGGAAAGTATGCAAATCAAGAGTTTGGGTTCTCACAAAAGATGATGAGAGCAAACCAAAAGAGGCCAAACTCCCTGGATTATCACAGGAAAAAGCAATCAAATGTGATCACCAACACAGATGACCTAACAGTGGCACAATTTCTTGAAAGGGACGACAACAGCAGGGCCACCACAGGAAAAAGGGACACAATCACTAAAAAGCAACTGAAAATGCAGAAGCGCCTACTCTCCGATTCTCTTAAGAATCTACACCAGAAGTTCAAAGGAGAGAATCCGGACATCAAAATCTCCTACAGTGAGTTTTGTAAGAGGAAACCCTTTTGGGTTGTACATCCATCAGTCAGAGACAGGGAAACATGTCTCTGTAAAATATGTGAAAATGTACAATTCATGGCGGATAGGCTATACCAGCAAAGTGTAGTGAAGACAAGCAAGGTTGAAGACTTGATGCTATCTATGTGTTGTACTCCTTCAAAAGAGTGCATGTATAGGGAATGCTCCAACTGCAAAAACAAAGCACTCCAAATTCTGCCGTTTGAAGAGGGGGGTCAGACGTGGTGGCATCATTGGCAACACAAAGCAGAGAGAAAAAAAGGCAAAAGACGGAGGGACAGAGAAATTTACAGTTCATTTGACAACCAAGGAGAAGGTGTATGGAACCCTACAAGTCCTCATTGATGACTTCTCTGAAATGCTCCAGGCAAAAATAGGACGGCATATATACAACATTAAGCACCAGTATGCTACCTTGAGAAAGCTGAAGGAGAATCTGACCGAAGAGGAGGTTTTACTGCATGTTGATTTTGCAGAAAACTATCTCTGCAAATATGCAACAGAAATACAGGCAGTGCACTTCGGGGATTCTCATAAACAGGTGAGCCTACACACAGTTGTGGCCTACACCAAGGGATCACAATCTTCGTATTGCACTCTGTCATCCTCCTTCCGCCATGACCCATCGGCCATATGGACACATCTCAGACCAGTTCTGCACGATCTGCAGGAGAAAAATCCCAGCGTAAGAGTACTTCACATGGTCAGTGATGGACCAACCACGCAGTATCGTTGCAAGAAGAACTTCTTCTTCCTGTCGACAGAGCCCTTCAAGATGGGATGTGTTACAAGCCTTATCTAGGGGGAAGGCCGTAACACTGCTCAATGAGCCTATACACCAAGACCACACTGAGGTTAGCAAACAAAAGGGTTTATTTAGTACCAAAAACAACAGCCGCACACGGCACAGTGGAACTATGAGCGGTGCCAAAGAAATGTAATCAACAAAAGTGTCCTAACCTATCTAACCAAGAAATAGTTCCCTATTCTAAAAACATACATGGGTGGCACCCGCTCCTTACCTAGTGTGTAAAACAGAGGTTAGCTAGTGATGGTGTGTATACCCATGGGAAGCTTACCTGTTCCTGTTACGTACCCTCAGTGTACGTTGTGTATGCCCTGCATGTTTTGTGTTGTTGTTTTGTGTTCTGTCTCCTCCTACTGGCCCGTTCTCCCGCGTCATCATCAGATCATCAGATGTGCACACCTGGGTCCAATCGGTCATCAATTCCATGCCACACCTGTTCCAGATCTCCCATCAACCGGTTCCCTTTAAAGGCCCTTTGTTTTCTATGTGTTGGAGAGGATTGGTTTTTGTTGTGAGCTGTGGCAGAGCTCTAGTACATTTGCACTTTGTTTTCCTCGACTGGTTTATGTCTGTTTAGCGTTTTTGTCTTTAGCATTTACTTTGGTTTAGAGGCCTGCTTGTGTCTTGTCTTCAGTTTCTTTTGTCTCTGTTTATTTTGTTGAGCGCACCGGGACAAACGAGGATAGGTAAGATACCCCGGGGTCTACATTTCACACCCACGTAGCAGTACCTTTGTTACGTTCCCAGGTTAGCAGTGAGCACCACCCACTGTCTTTTGTAGGTGCTTAGCACCTGTCTAAGGGGTGGGCGGGTTTTGTTTGTTATTTTCTTTGGTGCCACTGACCTCTTTGATCTCGGTGTTGCTATGTAAAACAAATAAACATTAATTCCTTTATATCGTGTATCTGGTTTGTGTGACTGCACCCTCTCTGGCTTTACCTGTAGCCCTATGTTGCGTCCTTCCACTCCGAGCCATCGGAAGGCGTAACATAAAGTGGGGGCTCGTCCGGGATCCTTGATCCTTGTGCTACAGGTTTTGTTAGCGTTGGTGTGCAGTGCACACGTCAAATAAGTTGGTTGGGGGTTTTCTTGGCTTCACCATGAGCACTTTTGATGTTGAGGTTTTTTTTGGGGATCCTTCTGTGGAGCGGCTTGACGCCTGCCTGAAAGATGATTTGTATGCTATTGCGGCACACTTTGCCGTGGAGGCTTCGTCTAGTTTATTAAAGGCTGAACTAAAGGAGGTTGTGGTGCGCCTGTTGGTGGACAACGGGGTGCTGGGCAGCAAAGAGGAAGGGGCAGTTGGGGAAGTGCTGGTTGAGGCTGGGGCGTTTCCTTTAGATTCGGAGATTAAGCCTCTTCGCGTTGGGCCCCGGTTGTCTGCGGCATCCGGTGATGATGCCGGCGATGATGCCCGCCTTAGGCTACGCTTGGCACGTTTGCAGTTTGAGGCACAGGAGAAAGAGAGAGATGCTGAGTATAGACACAAGTTGGCTATTAGAAAAATGGAGTTGGAAATGGAAATAGAAAGAGAGGTAAGGCTAAAACGCCTAGACCTAGAGGCTGTTGCAGCCGTTGGTCCTGCTCGGTACACAGGGGTGGGTCCCTCCGCAGCTGGGGGGGGTTTCGACGTAGGCAGGAATGTAGGGTTAGTTCCCCAGTTTCGTGAGGCAGAAGTAGATTCGTACTTCAGTGCTTTTGAACGGGTTGCTACCTCCCTGAGATGGCCAAAAGAGGTTTGGGCTATACTGCTCCAGTGTAGACTAACGGGTAAAGCCCAGGAGGTTTTATCTGCTCTCTCTTTGGAGGACTGTTTGTCATATGAAGCAATCAAGGCAGCAGTGCTTCGCGCCTACGAACTAGTGCCTGAGGCGTACAGACAGAAGTTCCGGACTTTTAAGAAAGCATCCGGTAGGACCTTTATGGAGTTTGCACGCGAGAAAGAGTCCCTGTTTACTCGGTGGTGCAAGGCAAGTAAGGCAACTGACTTTGAATCTCTGTCAGAGCTGGTTCTCCTCGAAGAGTTCAAGAACAGCCTGCCTGATCGGTTGGTGACTTACCTGAATGAGCAGAAAGTGGGAACAATAGCTCAAGCTGCTGTGCTGGCTGATGAGTTTGTGTTAACGCACAAGCAGTCTTTTGGACCTCCCCGGCATGAGAGTAGGGTTTTTACGCCTTCTGCCCAGGCCGGAGTGCAGTCCAGTCCGCCACGCCCGTTGCCTCTCCGCTCCACCGAGGAACGTGAGTGCTACTACTGTCACCAAACGGGACACCTTAAGGCTGACTGCTTTATGTTAAGACGCAAGCAGCTGTCACAGCCAAATAAACGACCAAAAGAGGTTGGTCTAGTACGGAAGTTGGTGGGTCCAGTGTCGCTTCTAACCCCGGAGATGGAGGGGGACACATTGGAACCCTGTTATGCTCCGTTTATTTTGGACGGGTTGGTTTCCCTCAGTGCGGATGCATTGAACCAGTGCCCTGTGCGCATACTTAGGGATACTGGAGCAGCCCAGTCTTTTATATTGTCTGACGTGTTACCCTTCTGTACAGACACCTTAAGCGGCTCTTGTGTGCTGGTGCAAGGCATCGAAATGGGCTTTGTATCAGTACCGCTCCATCAGGTACATCTGACCTGTGGCTTGGTGACTGGAGTGTTCAAAGTGGGCGTGCGCCCGTCTTTGCCCGTTAGGGGTGTTACGTTTCTGTTAGGAAACGACATTGCTGGTGGCAAAGTAATGCCAGTTTTAGAGGTCCTAGAGTGACCTGAGATTCTGCAGCCTGATGTGTTGGCACAGGACTTCCCTGAAGTATTTCCTGTGTGTGCAGTCACCCGTGCTCAAGCACGTAGTCTGAACGAAGCAGTTGACCTATCAGACACCCTGTTCGCGACTGAGTTGTCTGACCAACCTGTGTCACCACCAGTGTTTCCTCAGGTTACTGTTAAGCCGAGTGTCCAGCTTAAGGTTGGGGCCGAGTGCGATACTCCCACCCCAGAGGCAATCAGGTTACCTATGGGCCGTGAGAGTCTTATCGAGGCCCAGAAGGAAGACGGCACTCTAGCCAAGTGTTTTGCTGCTGCTCTTGCTCCGGAGGGAGCTAAAAACACAGCAGCGGATTATTTTATGGAGCATGGTCTCCTGATGCGGCGGTGGAGACCACATGCTGCTTATGATAATGAGTGGGGTGATGTTGTTCAGCTAGTTGTGCCTACACGGTACCGACAGTCCGTTCTGTCGCTGGCTCATGACCACCACTGGTCCGGTCATCTTGGTATCACCAAGACGTATGACAGAGTGTTGAGGCAGTTCTTCTGGTCAGGTCTGAAACAAGACGTGTCTAGGTTTTGCCGCACGTGTCATGTATGTCAGGTCACGGGGAAGCCTAATCAGGTCATCAAGCCTGCCCCTCTTCACCCAATCCCGGCAGTAGGGGAACCGTTCGAACACGTGTTGGTCGATTGTGTTGGTCCCCTGCCAAAGTCAAAATCCGGTAACCAGTTCCTTCTGACAATAATGTGTCTTGCTACCCGGTACCCTGAAGCGATCCCTCTTAGGAGCATAACAGCCCAGTCAGTAGTAAGGGCCCTGATCAAGTTCTTTTCTACTTTTGGCCTCCCTAAGACTGTGCAAACCGATCAAGGTACCAACTTTCTCTCTGGTATTTTCAAACAGGTACTAACATCACTGTCCATAACACACCGGATCTCTAGTGCTTATCACCCGGAGTCGCAGGGAGCACTCGAAAGGTGGCATCAGACCTTTAAAACAGTGCTCCGCAAGTATGTCATGAAGAGCGGTAGGGAATGGGATGATGGCGTTCCCCTGGCTCTGTTTGCAGTGAGGGGCGTAGTGCAAGAGTCCCTGGGTTTTAGTCCAGCAGAGCTGGTGTTTGGTCACACTGTGAGGGGCCCTTTGGGAGTTTTTAGGGACCAGCTAACAGGCGAGAGTCCGCTCACTCAGCGAAACGTGCTGACCTATGTAAGTCGTTTTAGGGAACGACTGCACGAGGCTTGCAGTATCGCTAAAGAGAACCTTGGTATTGCACAACAGGGTATGAAGCGGCAGTACGACAGGAAAGCACTCCCACGGTCTCTGCAGCCAGGTGGTCTGGTGTTGGTGTTACTACCAATCCCTGGGAGTTCCATGTGTGCTCGTTTTACAGGGCCGTACACCGTTGACAGGAGGTTGAGCGACACGGACTATGTGATCCGAACTCCAGATAGGAGACGGAAAACCAGAGTGTGTCATATCAACATGCTGAAGTCCTACCACCCTAGAGGAGATGCCCATACTGAGACATGCGGTGAGCCTCCTGTGGCCACTGCTGTAGCGTCGGTAGCTGTGAGCTCCACTACTCCTCTCACGGTGTGTGATGAGGATGGCCTGAGTATGCGGAATGCCCAGCAACAGACTCCTCGGCTGTCCAACTCAGAGATGTTGTTGAGACTTCCGTCCTTAATGCCTCATCTGAGCACGGAGCAGGAAGCTGACCTACTCCGCCTTATGTCTGAGTTCTCCTGTCTGTTTGGAGATGTGCCTACCCGTACAACGGTGCTAGAGCACGACATAGACGTGGGTGAGTCCAGGCCCATTAAGCAGCACCCATACAGAGTGAACTCAGTTAAGAGATCTCTGATGAGAAAAGAGGTTGAATACCTACTGGACCATGATTTAGCACAGCCCAGCTCCAGTCCATGGAGCTCTCCGTGCTTGTTGGTTCCGAAGCCTGACGGTACTGTCAGGTTCTGCACGGATTATCGGAAGGTAAACCATGTCACTGTACCTGACTCGTTTCCTATGCCCCGTGTGGATGATTGTGTTGATACGATAGGGTCAGCTTGTTATGTCACAAAATTGGATCTATTGAAAGGTTACTGGCAAGTTCCCCTTTCACCTCGTGCTTCTTTGATCAGTGCTTTTGTGACTCCTGACTGTTTTCTACAGTATTCAGTGATGGCTTTCGGGATGAGGAATGCTCCGGCCACTTTCCAGCGGTTGGTGAACATTGTATTTAGTGGTGTGCCTAACTGTACTGCGTATCTGGATGATGTGGTGGTACACTCGACAGAGTGGGGTGCTCATGTGGACTCGCTAAAGACCGTGTTTCAGCGACTGGCTGACGCGTCCCTGACCCTGAACTTGGCGAAATGTGAGTTTGGGAAGGCGACGGTAACTTATTTGGGTAAACAGGTGGGAGGAGGCAAGGTGCGTCCCTTGGAGGCCAAGGTCGCAGCCATAACATCTTTCCCAGCGCCGACCACTCGGCGAGAGTTGCGCAGGTTTCTTGGTATGACAGGCTACTACCGAGGGTTCTGCAGGAACTTCTCTGCTGTTGTAGCCCCACTGACTGACTTGATCAGTCCCCTGGTGCAGTTTGTGTGGTCGGATCGGTGTCAAACTGCCTTTGAAAGCTGTAAAGCCCTCCTGTCAAACGCTCCGGTACTTGGTGCTCCTGATTTTAGAAAGCCGTTTTCACTTGAGGTCGATGCCAGCTGCATCGGTGCCGGCGCGGTTTTAACTCAGATGGATTCTGAGGGTTTGGTTCACCCTGTAGGCTTCTTTTCCAAGAAGTTTAACCGCTGCCAGTCGCGCTACTCAACGATAGAGCAGGAGACCTTGGCTTTGCTGCTCTCTCTACAGTTCTTCGAGGTCTACGTTGGGTCTAGTGCGGAGCCTGTGGTGGTCTATACGGACCACAATCCGCTGGTGTTCCTGCACCGTATGCACAACCACAATCAGAGACTGATGCGTTGGTCTCTGGTTGTGCAAAATTACAGCCTGGTGATCCGCCACAAGAAGGGCACAGAGAATGTGTTTGCGGACGCTCTTTCTCGTGTGTGACACTTGCTGGTAGGTGGTTACTGGGGGAGTGTCTGTAATGACCATGTTGTTGGTTGTATGATGTATCTTTGAGGTGTCGTCAGCCATGGGATGACTCTTTATGGGGGGGAGTGTTACGTACCCTCAGTGTACGTTGTGTATGCCCTGCATGTTTTGTGTTGTTGTTTTGTGTTCTGTCTCCTCCTACTGGCCCGTTCTCCCGCGTCATCATCAGATCATCAGATGTGCACACCTGGGTCCAATCGGTCATCAATTCCATGCCACACCTGTTCCAGATCTCCCATCAACCGGTTCCCTTTAAAGGCCCTTTGTTTTCTATGTGTTGGAGAGGATTGGTTTTTGTTGTGAGCTGTGGCAGAGCTCTAGTACATTTGCACTTTGTTTTCCTCGACTGGTTTATGTCTGTTTAGCGTTTTTGTCTTTAGCATTTACTTTGGTTTAGAGGCCTGCTTGTGTCTTGTCTTCAGTTTCTTTTGTCTCTGTTTATTTTGTTGAGCGCACCGGGACAAACGAGGATACAGTCGTATGCAAAAGTTTAGGCACCCCTCTGAGGCTGCATGATAATTTCCTGTCTTCACCAAAAAAGATCAATATAATATTGTAATATTACTTTTCTAGTTAACACTGAGTGCTGGGGTGTTTTCCAGACAAAGATATTTGGTGTAGCAGTATTTAGTTGTGTGAAATTAAATCAAATGTGAAAATAAGGCTGTGCAAAAGTTTGGGCACCCTTATCATTTATTTGATTTGAATACCTCTGCCTACTAAATGCTGATTAACTGCAACACATAGTTAGTCTGATTAACTCGTTAAGCCTTCAATTACATAAAAAGGTGCATTCAATCATTAGAAAGGGTATTTAAGTTAGCCAATTGCAAGTTTTGCTTCTCTTTGATTCTCCTCTGAACAGTGGCAAAATGGGGGCATCAAAACAGCTATCAAATGATCTAAAAACAAAGATTGTTCAGCAGTATGGTTTAGGGGAAGGCTACAAAAAGTTATCCCGGAGGTTTCAGCTATCAGTTTCCACTGTGAGGAATGTCATTAGGAAATGGAAGGCAACAGGCACAGTTCTTGTTAAGGCCAGAAGTGGCAGGCCAGGAAAAATAACAAAGAGGCAAAGGCGAAGAATGGTCAGAATGGTCAAGGACAACCCTCAGATCACCTCCAAAGAGCTGCAAGGTCATCTTGCTGCAGATGGTGTCACTGTGCATTGCTCGACCATTCAGCGCACATTGCACAGAGAACAGCTGTATGGGAGAGTGATGCGGAAGAAGCCTTTTCTGCACACGCGCCACAAAAAGGCTCGCTTGAGGTTTGCCAAACTACATTTGAACAAGCCAGGCTCATTTTGGAACAAAGTACTGTGGACTGATGAGACAAAGATGGAGTTATTCGGTCACAACAAGAGGCGTTACGCATGGAGGCAAAAGAACACAGCATTCCTAGAAAAACACTTGCTGCCCACAGTAAAATTTGGTGGGGGGTCCGTCATGCTGTGGGGCTGTGTGGCTAGTGCAGGAACTGGGAATCTAGTTAAAGTTGAAGGTCGTATGGATTCATACTCAGTACCAGCAAATTCTGGACAATAATGTTCAAGAATCTGTAACAAAGCTGAAGTTACGGCGCAGTTGGGTGTTCCAGCAGGACAACGACCCGAAACATTGCTCCAAATCCACTAAGGCATTTATGCAGAGGAACAACTACAATGTTTTGGAATGGCCATCCCAGTCCCCAGACTTGAATATAATTGAAAATCTATGGGGTGACTTGAAGCGGGCTGTCCACGCTAGGCACCCATCAAACCTTACTCAACTGGAGATGTATTGTAAGGAAGAATGGTCCAAATTACCTCAATCCAGAATCCAGACACTCATCAGAGGATATAAAAAGCGTCTAGAAGCTGTTATTTTTGCAAAAGGAGGCTCTACTAAATATTAATGTGATTTTTCTGTTGGGGTGCCCAAATTTATGCAAGTGTCTAATTCTCTTATGATGCGTATGGCATATTTTCTGTTTATCAAATAAACCTTATTTCACGGCTAAAATATCACTGTCCATGACGTATGTGTATATATATGACAAAGACGTTCCTCATCCAAACGCCCAACATTTTATAGATGAAAGTAATGGAGATTATCAGGGGTGCCCAAACTTTTGCATACGACTGTAGGTAAGATACCCCGGGGTCTACATTTCACACCCACGTAGCAGTACCTTTGTTACGTTCCCAGGTTAGCAGTGAGCACCACCCACTGTCTTTTGTAGGTGCTTAGCACCTGTCTAAGGGGTGGGCGGGTTTTGTTTGTTATTTTCTTTGGTGCCACTGACCTCTTTGATCTCGGTGTTGCTATGTAAAACAAATAAACATTAATTCCTTTATATCGTGTATCTGGTTTGTGTGACTGCACCCTCTCTGGCTTTACCTGTAGCCCTATGTTGCGTCCTTCCACTCCGAGCCATCGGAAGGCGTAACATAAACTGTACGCGACTGAACAAATAATAATAAATATAACTAAAAGCACGATACCGAGTACCGGCGATAACTGTTAACAAACAGGTGGAAAACAGCATATAACACTGAACACTTAACACGAGTCTCGTTAGTATCGGCAAATAACACACAGAACGCCGACAAGGAAAACACACAGGGCTTGACACTCTCGAACAGTACACAGAACCGGGTTTAAATGTGGACGGACAGACAGATGATAGGTGGAGTGTGGTGCGTAGGTGGTGGGTAAGCGGCGACGGCAGCCAATCCTCGACGGAGGGGCGGAGGTGCACCGGTGACGGGGAGAATGGAGGCGGCAGCCAATCACCGACGGAGATGAAAGCGAGGGGAAATTGAATGAAAACAAGCACGTAACACAGAACACACACACAAGCAGGACAAGGGATGTAAGAGATGTGTGTGTATGGTATGCGGGAATGTTTATGATGCCCGAGTACTAAAACAATCTGAGTTGTGGGAGAGATTGGGTGATTGACAAATCTTAGGCACAAACAAGGCTACCATCTCAGGGCTTGACATTGGACACTTCCTGATTGGAGACCCATCCACTGCAAAAATGGCTTATGAAACCATTTGCAGACACTGGAAGACTAACACCAGAGCAGCACAAATGTTTACTTCTGACAAAACACAATTGGTACATTTCTTTCTTTAAAACTATTCACTGCTCCTCACACACACACACCTCACACACTCACTGCTTCTCAGTAGTTAAGATATATATATGGGATATATGCCATGATCTGGTGTAAATGCACATAAATGGTTCCTTACCCCTTCTTCCAGCGTTTGCCTGAGCACTTGTTGATGGTGGAGGGGGTTCTGGGTCATTTTCGGAGGGAGATGTCAATGAGTCGTCCTCGTTTCCGTTTCCAACGTCTTCTACAGTACACACAATACAATCGTGCACTTCATTACTCAGTTAATGATGCAACTACGTGTTTTCTATATTTCCTCACGTACATCAAACGAGCAGCAATGCAGTTCATGACGGGAGTTGACTACAACACTGATACATGGTTGACTAACTACTATAGGCTACAATACTGATACATGCTTGACTAGCTACTACACTGATACATACTTACCAGTTGTTACCATAACAACTGTAGCATTAACTCACGACAGCTAGCTAGCAGCTAGGGCTAGTGCTAGATAGATAGATACTTTATTTATCCCGAGGGAAATTCAGGTATCCAGTAGCATAAAAACAAGACATACATTAAACATACATTAGGCTAAAATTAAGATATATATCTAAATTAAAATATAAAAACCAACAGTACCTACAATAAACTTTAACTTAAATTAAGATATAAAATTAACAGTAGCTACAGTAATGGTGCAGACAGTAAACAATGCAAATGAAAGTAAATCAGTGCAGATGTAAGTAAAGTAAGGTAAGAACAGTGCAAATGTGTGTGCAAAAGTGTCCATTGTCTATTGTCGTTGTCGTCCTCCCTGCCTTGACTGGGAACTGTTGTACAGTCTGATGGCCAGGGGGACGAAATAGTTTTTTAGTCTGTTTGTGGAGCTTGACTGGGACAGCATTCGGCCACTGAACACACTCCTCTGCCTGGTGAAGGTGTCGTGCAGAGGGTGGTGGGTGTTGTCCAGGATGGATAGCAGTTTGTCCAGGGTCTTTCTCTCTGCCACTGTCACCAGAGTCCAGCTCTGTGCCCACTACTGAGCCAGCTCTCCTCACCAGTCTGTCCAGTCGACCGGCGTCTCTCCTCCTGCTGCTTCCTCCCCAGCAAACCACAGCATAAAAGAGCACGCTGTGAGCGCAATTTTTAGCATTAAAGGGGTAATTGACTGGGTTTTTTGAGTATTTTACACTGTTCCTTAAGGTCTCCGAATAGGGTATGTAACATTGGTTTGGCTGAAAATGGCCCGGGTGCTGTTCTATGCCCTCTTTTACATCCAGCATTTTTTCCCCGTATATCATTGGTATTTAGATGAGCTGTGCGCTGATTGGTTGGTTTACAACGAGCGAAGCTGCGGAGCAAAGACGGCCAACAGCACTCACTGAAACAAGAAGGTGGCGACTTGAAATAAAAAAGTACAAATAAATCTATTGTGTCTACACAACACAGTTTTCAACAGATCAAGCTTAACTGGTTTACATGCCTACAGTATAGGTGTTTTCGCTATCTAGCTGTTCTTACATTCCTTGCAAATCACGATGAAAAACAGATGAGCTTGAGTCTAGTTAACATTGACTAGACGGTTATGGCTGATGTTTGTTTATACCGTAGCATAGAAGATCTCTGTGCAGTTGCGCGAACCATTTCACCAAGGACGGTTTTAAAAACCTGGGAATATGTTAAGCAGGATTTGCTATGAAGCTGTTGCTGAAAAGAGGTGCGTTCCGACCTTAGTTATGTTCATCAGAACCGCAAGCTGTAGTATGATTTTGTCGGTAACAGTTATTAGCAATGCTAACGTATCCTGTATCTAGCACAGCCTTTCTCCAGTTATTTCGAATAGATAATCTAGACAGGCGTCAGCAAAAGGCTAGACTGCTTTCGTTTTCTGGCTATTTTTTTGGAAGCTTCCCTTCTAATGCCGACTACAGCTAGTCTAGCTAGTCATTTGCTAAGTAAGGTATGTTGATGTGTTTAGAAACGTAGCGTCGCTACCTCGGACTGGGCAAGAACACCAGTGAGTGGGCTGGTCTGGATGTACATTTTGGGGCGTGACAAAGACACAGACCAGAGCCAATTGAATGCGCGATATCGTACTGACGTCAGTCGGGTGTATTTTTCCAAAAGCTACCGTTTTACAGCTAGATTTTTTCTTTTAGAGATTTGCATGGTAAATAAGTGTCAATGGACTTTGAGGTTCACTGTATGCTCATTTTACCCACCGAACTGTCGTTATTCAACTATGACAAGGTAAAAACGGTTTTGCAGTCAGTGACCCCTTTAAGCAAGTTTCACTTTCTGAAAGAATCAAGGTTCAACACTGTTACAGCTGACCGTCACGAACAGCTAAACCGGGGTTCACGAAAGGCTTACTGCAGCTGGCCATACTACGAACAAATGCTTCGTAACTGAACATTTTTTACTTTTAATTGACGATATTAAACACAGATGTTAAGAAACTTTAATCTAAATATCTTCTCCGTTTTCAATTTGAAGCAGTAAATCTAATACAGTAGGAATTCTCCCACGACATCGGCTCGCTCCGCTTTGACAATATGTTTTCTCAGTCCACCATACATTAGACAAGCTAATTTTCAAGCACTTTCAATACAAGATACAGGCCATGTTAGAGTTGATAAATATATACCCCATTGTGTGGGCAATGTAGAACAGCAGGGCAGATTTGAAATATGTATATCTATATGTAATATATATATTTTGTTTTAAAGTTATGGCCATTCTAGTGATGAGACTGTCATCATAGCTGCCATTGCCATAGAACAGCGAAACTAGCTACACCTATCGTTCGTTACCTACAAACAAATGCTTCGTAACAGTATTTACTTTTTATCAGCGATATTGACAACAGAGGTTAAGGAACTTATCTTTAATCAAAAGATCGTCTCCGTTTTCAATTTGAAGCAGTATCTAGCTTACTGTAGGACATTTCCCATTGCATCCTCTCTCAAGCTTCTTCGGCTAAAGTCAGATGGGCGACGATGACGATGCATGCGTTATTCACGCCTACGGTGTTAATACAGTCTGTACAAATACCACTTTCACACACTTGCGAGAAATGATCTGCTACTTAGATGTAGTATGATCTTATTTACCACCCACAATAGTTCAGCTTTTTTGCAGCAGCATTCTGAGTTAGAGTAGCTTTTGCAGTTGCACAGCAGTCACGTAATGTGACGAGATTGAATTTAAAAGTATAAAAAACTCACCAGGGACAACGAACGTCGGCAGCGCTGCACCATGGATTATTATTTTGATGTCATCTTTAAATTCAGTGTCTGAACAGGACTGGGTGTGCACACATGATTAGTTTCTCCTCCACCTTGAACCTGAACCTAGATTTTAGGTTTGCTGACAATGACCAACCGTTGCTACGTTACAAGAAACAAGGAACCAATCCGATTGGCCAACGCTCTTCATCACTATATTTAAGAGCTAGAAAAACATTTCGGCTCGAATTTGATAGGGTCTAATTTTTTAGAGTTTAATTTTTATATTCTCATTAGACGTGGACTGTTACCGACATAAACCTTAGGTAACTGCAGGGTTATAGTCGTTTTTTCTTAGTAATTCTGCTAGAGCTTGGCCGTCTTTATCTACTTAGTAGCAGTGGTATTTACCCAATAACACATTATCATTTACCATATATATCTCCTGTAGTTACCAACTTACTACTAGTGGTATTTAAATAGTAATATTTATAAGTTTTCAGGTAAATACTAAGTTTTGTCTTCTGTCTTTACCTATATATGACCAGTGAAAATTACCCAGTAATAACCAGCACGTTAGTATTTAGTTAATGGGTAAATACTTCGAATGATCTCTGTATTTACCACCTTGGTACCAATCGGTAATACCCAAAACATACCCTTTATTTTCTATGTAAATACCTAGTACTTAAGGGACTGTAAAAGGAAGAGTTACCAATAGTTTTCCTTATTTGAAATATCTTTTGATTTGAGATAAATACACAATTCGATGCTTTTACACAAATAAACCTCACTGGCATTGTCCAGCTTGCAAGAAATCAATAGTTAAAAAAGCCAACTATATAGTACATCTTAATAACCATGGTAAGTAAAACATCTAACTATTTAGTCATAATACACATAATGATTCATAAAATTATTATTTGGGGGTTATAACATATTTACTTTGGCACAAAGGTTACAGTGACATAAATCCCAAGAAAATATCCGCAGGAGAGAGCAGCAGTGCCGTAAAAGGCAAAAAAAATACCTGTTTGGACTCATTAATAGCAAGCTCACAAAGAACATATCCAATAGTATCCAATGACTAGTTCTATTGATTAGTGAATAATGTAAGCACACAGGAAATCCTTGTTGTCCTTGTTAATCCACTTACAACCAGACGATTTCCTGTGAGGTGGACACATGCTGTGAATTCATGTAAATTGTTGAACGGAGTGGCCAACCAGGAAAGGAATGTGTCCACCTGTGCCACGTTCAAAATGCAACAAACCATCCACCGCCAGCTTATTGAACATTGACATGGTCAACAAAGGGTTGGCGTCCACAGCCCAAAGCAAAGAGTTTTAGCCATGTGGTGGAAATTTCAAGAAAAGCCACACATGCTTGTCAATCAACAAGACTATTGTTAATTAAATCAACTACTGATTTAATTAAGCCAAGCGCAGGATGACAAAATCAGTGAAGTGTGCAGTAATACAGTACATGACTTTGTGCACAGAAAGCCAGTACATACTTCGGAAATTGAAAAGATGACAAACTACCTGTTTGAGAAGAAACGGATACCTGAGAACATCGAGGGAAACTGGAGGTTACAGCCTGATGTCCCGGTACAGGTTGAACCTTCAGAGACAACTTATCCTTACTGCTCTGGTCCAAGTCTTCCAAATCTGTTGTCGCCAAAATTGGTAACTAAAAACACTGTCGTTTATGGACTCTGCTACATCAAGAAAGGTTAGTACAATATGTACCAATGTTATGGTATTCAATGTGCAATGTTAATGTAATTTGATACATACATTCCATGTGTTAAATGAAATGTATGTATCTCCTTATCCATCTGCTGAATAAGGAGTGCCTTGTCTGCAAATCAAATTTTTAGGATTACCAAACAGGATTCCATAATTACAATAACAAAGTCCTACTTAACATCAAGCTTTGTAAAGTTCTTACATCTTCCCTACAGTTCAGTGTCTCTCTGTTACAATGTAAAAACGATGGTTCGATTTAATTAATTACCAATAAACCAATTACTATTTTCTTTCATTTGATTTCACACAGAATCACACTGCGGTTGGGGGAAGTTTCTCAATACTTGAAGAAACCCTCAGCACAAAACTACCACATGACACTTTAAGGAAGGCTTTTTTCCATTACTTGGCGATGACTGCCTTTGGTTATGAGTTCTTCTGTTTACAGTGTGGACATCATCCAGCACTGACTGTGGCAGATGCTAATTGGAAAGTGGCTGTTGATGTGTGTTACTAGGGTTGCAAAGGGGCTGAAAGTTTCCTCGGGAATTTTGAAAACAAAACAAAAACAACAACAAACAAAAATCTTCCAAAGTTTTTTGCAAAAGCATATAACAGGAAACTTAAATGTAGTTGAGAACAAGTCTATGCACGCCTAGCTCAGCTGGACGGAAACATTGTCTGCCAGAAACGTAAACATAAAACGTTCTGTTGTTTTTGACAACGTCTTTGTCATCAGTGTTGCGTCTGAACGTTTCAGCCCTATGCCTGGCAAGTGCGAGAGCGCCGAAGTGCTTAGAGGCCAAGAGCGGTATTGAAAACAGATAGAGATTTCAATTATAGCTTGCAACATAATGAAATATGAAATGTTTGGAGCTGTGAACTTTTTGGAGCTGTGAATGTTTAACTGAAGTTAAACATTTTGAATTATGAACTATGAACTGAACTAGTTCATGTAGAAAGTGAACTTTCCCAACACTGTTTGTCTTTACCTAGCATATTGATTACTTGGTAAACTGAAGCCATGTTCATTTTAATACCAAGTTTATTTATACAGTAGACTACATTTTTACAGCAGTGAGAGTAGGATGTCTGTATGTCCACACTAAAGTACACCATCACCTCGATTATTCACGGCTTTCGGGGTCCATCAACAAGCGCGAGAGTTGGGCAACTACTACTCACAAAAAGTCAAAAATGTCTTTTTAAAAAGTTGTATTATAAATGTTTGCATGCATGTCTGCTTATGACAAGGTAAATACAGTTAAATTACCCCTATATTTCCAGTTTATTCCCGTTAATTCCTGTGGAAAGTTTCCAACTTTGAATATTCCCGGAATTTTGCAACCCTATGTGTTATCATTGTACTTGCCTTACAGGTACAAGATCACCAAACCCCTTCAGTAATCAGTTGTCATACTCTGACTTAGCACCCTGGATGGGTGCACAGACAAAAGCTAGCAATGTGCTCCCAAAAACTGAGCTTTTAAAGGGGTTTTTAAGGAAAAACTTCAGCTACAGTGAATGAGGACATCATTCTCGAGCTATTAGAGAAGAAAAAAGTAAGTACAATGTAATTTGAATGCAAAGCAACTGATTGAAGACGATTCAATATAAATAATGTCAATTGTTGTGAAATCCTATTTAATACAAATGTCTTACAGGCAGCCACGTCAGAACTTAGTTCTGTGTGCGAGAAATTGGGCGTGTCATCTGAGGGAACAAGAGAGTACCTCATTAATCGACTTAAAGAGTTTATGCTCTACAAAGACATATATTCAAAGATGTTTGTCAAGCTAATGAAAACTGGAGGTAGGTTCATTTTTATTTACTTCCATTACATTTACTGCATTGGACAAAAGACTAAGACAAATTATGCCTGTTTTTGGTTGAGTATTGCACTTTTCCTGCCCTCACTCAGTGGTTTACTACTCCTCAACTCTTTGGTGGCAAAAGTCTGCGAGAGACCACACAGACGGACTACTGAGCTTTAAACACAGACCTAATGTCCACATATCAGACATTGCTGGACGGGTGGCTCGCCACACCAACAACCGAACTGAGTAGAGCTACTTTTCTCCCAATGATGGAAGGCTGTGCGAACCCACACAAAGGAACATTGAAAAGGCCAAGCTCAACGATCTCAAAGTTGAACTACCATGGTTGAAAAAATAAGGCAAAGAAGAAAGCACCCACTTAGGCATGCCACACCCTATCACTGTCTCTTCCCACCATTATTCACTGTATGACAGGTTCCACCAAAAGAACCAGAAAAGAGAGGAGGAAAGACTGCGTAGTCTAAACCAACTGAGTTGGTATCAACTGTGAACTCGTTAGTGGCCGAGCAAATAAATAGAAAGCTGTCATCAAGCAAGTACTTCCTATCCATGAAGGACAGCCATTTCATGTTTTCACTAGTATTTCTTTCGTCAACGACGAATTATCACTAAATATCGTTGTCAACAAACCTTTATCATGTGACGAAAACGAGACGCAAGTAAATGCTGGTCATGTGACGATGACTATAATTTAATGTATAATGCAATATTGTTGACAAATTAAAAACTAGACAAAATACAGTTTACAAAATGAAAACGAGACGAAACGTTATTTCGTAGTCGCGTTATTATTATTAGCCAACTCATAAGGCTGTGGTTAATGTGTCTAATTTTAACGTTAGCTTTAGACGTTAGCCACTGAAGCTGAAAACGACTAAGAGTGACTAGCTGTAGGAAAAATTGAAGATGTAACATATTTATCCAGTATAAGAATGATTCTGTGTTCCAGTATTCCTTGTGTGCAAAGAGAGGCCTAACCCCAAATCTGAACTCTGGGAAACACTAGGCTTACATAAACAAGGGGGACCTGGGCTCGACCACTATCTTTCTGGAGAGGCCATAAAAGAAGTGGGAAAGGCTTACAGGGGTCAAAGAGCACACATGCACACACTCAAACACGCACACACGCGCGCCAGGTCTATGGAGAGGAGCCAATGAAGAAGAGCCATGGAACAAAAGATGCTTTGTCTTAGCCAATAAGAGTCTAGAGCGCATTATATTTAAATAGATAGCTAACGCAACATGCTAGCGGACAAACTTGTAGCACCAAGGCGTGTGATGTTTTTGTCTCCTTGTGGCCGCAAGCAATAAAGCTTTCTTAACTTGTTCACCGACTGACTGCAATGCTTGATAGATTAATATTTCTGACACTAGCGTGTGTTTGGTTGTGAGAGAGTGTAAAGTGGGTTAATATGTGTGACTAGTGTGTGTATTTGTTTGTATGAGAGTGTAAAGTAGGTTCTTAGTTCCTACCTGACTGACAGCATGTTTACTAAGCATCCCTTGTTGCCCAAATACTGTAGTTGTTTACTAAGTAAACACAGATCATATTGTATACATGTATGTACTTTTTTACTGACTGCTAACTGTACATCACACAGTACACTAAAGCAAATGGGACAGTACATGCGATACAAAGAAATGACATACTGCATTTAAAAAAAAATATATATCATGCAAATCCTGTACCCCGTATACATTTTTTTCAGGCAAAACTGACACCGATTTATGTTAAATAAAACGACCAAACAGTCCTATTTATGGTAGGCAACAACCATGCCACTGTCAGTGACCTTAAAATAATCTGCCCACCACACCTTTTGGTTTCAGACACATCAACTTCCCCCTCAACGTGGTTAAATGATGACGTAAGTAAAACTGTTACATACTAGTTTTTGAGGCCCAGTAGATAACAAATTTAATTTCAGACAGCAGTGTGATATTGTTCCATTTAATGCAATTTATTTGTGTAACAGGTTCAACACCAGAATTTCCCAACTTGCTGAAATGGTCCAGAACGTGAGTGTAAATATGAATTTATTGTCAAATTTTACTGAAAGACAAATATGTGGTCCATTTCTACATTGATATCTAATTTATGACCAGGGGTCTCATTTATAAAGCTTGCGTACGCACAAAACGGGGCTGAAATGTGCGTACGCCACTTTCCACGCAAAGGTTGTGATTTATAAAAAACAAACTTGACGGAAGAATGTGCGGTCTTCCACGCAAACTCTGACCCTCCCGTACGCCTACGCACATTTTGGAAACAGTTGGAATTGGCGACGCAGATGACCGTACTGTAGTCAGACTGCAGAAACTAAGTGTGGGAAGAACGATTACTCGTAATAGTTATATATTTTGTTTTCCTCACACATGTTTTTTTCACTCCGTTTCATCATTATCATGAAGATTATAAAACCAGCAGTGTTATTTGTGCTTGTACTGAGTGATAATTGTTCCATAAACACCTTGTACAATCCAACTCAAATTTCAGCGCTGTTTCGCTATCAGATTGTCCACTACGGGAGTGCATGAGGGGGATGCCCCGACTGCATGGAATACACAGGATAACATCACATAGGACTACCTTTAGATAACTGCAAATAGCCAACTATAAATATAGGCCTATGTATTTAATAGACTACTGTGCATATATGATATAGCCTTTCATATGTCAAAAACTGGAAATACAGCCGTTAAGCTCCCGTGCAATTGCTACACATCCTCATTTACAGTCCAAACTTTAATACTGTTCATAACAAAACAGGGGAAGAAACGTGTGTTTACGGATCAATTTGTTTTCAAATTGTTATCTCGCATTATTGCTTTTTTATTTATTGGTGATCCCGCTGCTGTGGCCACCAAATAGGCTTTCGCTCCTCCACCTCGCCTAAAAGAAGGCTATTTCAATGTCAGTTTCTAAGAAGTTGCGCCTTTTCGTTCTTTTCCCTCCTGACGCCATGATTCAATGCAATGTAGAGTAAGAACAATCGCATGCAAGGGCTGGATTAGCATTCATGTGGTGCTTTGCATTGACCATTTATGGTTAAAAACGGGCGTGTTCGGGGCGGGGTAAAATGGAAATTCACGTACGCACACTTGTGGGTAGTCTGTGATTTATAAAGGGAACATTGCTTACAAGTGTGCGTACGCACAGTTTTATAAATCTTTTATATCTTTTAATCTTTTATAAAATTTATAAATGTTTTGGGGCACACGCCCTTTTGGGCGTACGTACACTTTTAGTAAGAATCCTACGCACAGTTTTATAAATGAGACCCCAGGTCACGGTAATCCCATAATTTATTCCCATTCATGTTCCGTTACTGGTGGCGGGATTGGAGCTCATCAAACAGTTGGGGACAGGCGCCTTTCTTGCATAAAGGTTAAATGCATGTCCTACATTTTCAACTAAATCAACTAATAAGTGTTCAGATAATAGCATTTCCTAGACACAATATGGATAGAATAAGGAGTTAACCTGTATGTACTGAATTTACATGTGTCATTTTAAGACAATATCATGGATTATTTAAGGATTCCTCTTTACTATTCTTAAGAATGTACGGGCAGACTCGAAGGTCCTCTTCCCTAGATGTGTTGGCAGCAACGATGTGGAAAAGTGTATGGAAGTTTATTAGACTCGTTATTCAAATGGCCATGCATTTGTCAAATGGCAATTCAATGTGCAAAGTGGCAATGCAATCCGCAATTCAAATGGAAATGCAGTTGTCAAATGGCAATTCAATGTGCAAATGACAATACAATCCGCAATTCAGTTTGTATTGTTTCGAATTAAAATTTGGATGAACGCTTATTGCATTGCATTTCATATTGACATGTTTTTTTCGACTCTTTATTCAAATGGAAATTCAATGTGCAAATGACAATGCAATCCGCAATTCAAATGGTAAAGAAGTTGTCAAATGGCAATTCAATGTGCAAATGACAATGCAATCCGCAATTCAGTGTGACGGCCTCCTGGGACGTTAATTGGCTGCACCTGGCCCCGGTGGCTCAAAAGGACGTCGAGAGAGAGAGGAGTCCCTTCGTTTGTCCGCAGCACGTCTTTGTTTTGAGTTGTGGCAGTTTTTGCGATGTTTGGTTAATACACTTTCCAACACTGCTCACTTACATCAGACACACACGTACACTACTGACTACTGACTTCCACACCCCATTTTTGTTCGGTTACGGATTTATCATTTATTAAAATCTCATATACTTAGTTCTCGCGCATGTGTTCCCCGTTATTTGTCTCAACCCCTGAGCCGGGTTTGTGACATGGGGGCTCGTCCTAAGGCCTTCGGGGTTTTTGTTTTGTTTTAGGGAGCACATGCGTGGAGGTTCGGGTTTTTGGCTGTGGTTTTGGTTCAGGCAGGAGGACTCAGTATAAGTTTACATGATGCTTTATTGCACACTGTACAATACATTATTGTACATTTGGTTTGGCATTGTGGTTCTGCTTGCATCGGCTCCCTGCACCCAACGGAGACACCGTCTCGACCTCCGAGCAGAGAGCAGCGACGCATACCCCCTACAGGACACAGGAAAAAAGAAAACAAGGGAGGAGGCCGGGGAGGCGGAGGCAGCAGGATGACTGATGTCTATGTCGCACTAGCAAGCATATGCCGGGAAACCCCGCTATATACCCCGCCCTATTAGACGGTGTACCCTGCACGTCATATGACGCGTTGCTAATGACGCGCTGCTGGTGACGCGGCTATGTCTCGCGTCCTCCTTCATGAACCAGCTTCGCCCGATTCAGGCAGGAGGACTCAGTATAAGTTTACATGATGCTTTATTGCACACTGTACAATACATTATTGTACATTTGGTTTGGCATTGTGGTTCTGCTTGCATCGGCTCCCTGCCGCACCCAACGGAGACACCGTCTCGACCTCCGAGCAGAGAGCAGCGACGCATACCCCAACACAAAACCACATGCCGACGAGACACAGAGTATGAGACTGCTGTGTGTACGTGGTGCCCGTTATGCTAGAATTCTTTGAGATTAACGTTGTGTTAGCCATACATACTTACCCTCCGTATCGTCTCTCAGAGCAGAGAGTGCCCCTAGCTGCATCTGTTGTTCCACATTCGCTCGCGGAGGTCAGAGGCCGGAGCTCGGCTGATAGGAAAAGAACCAGGAGCGGAGCCCAGTCCCCCCCTCCGCATGCGTAACACGGGCAGCAAGCAGACCACTGGTGTCCACAGGCAGCCGCGCCCGCACCTACGAAGAACGTGGGCGCCACCACCCCCCCCTCCGGAGAGGGGGGAGAATGGAAGGGGGGAAAAGGAGAACCGCAGGAACCTTCCCGTCGTGCTCCGCCTCGTCTACCTCCCAACTGAGGTACGCCTCGAAATACCAACTTTCGATGGTGACTGTCACCTGTCGCTCCACATGCTGCTGCATACCTGCGCCCGGCCAGCCACCAAACAAAACATCATAAGTAGCATCAGAACCTATACATGGAAGAGGGGACGGAAAGAGGAGTAAATCTCACCGCTCGCGGAGGTCAGAGGCAGGGCTCGGCTAACAGGAGAAGAACCAGGAACGGAACCCAGTTCCCCCCCCGCACCTCCGCATGCGTAACGCGGGCAGCAAGCAGACCACTGGTGTCCGCAGGCAGCCGCGCCCGCACCTACGAAGAACGTGGGCGCCACCACCCCCCCCTCCGGAGAGGGGGGAGAATGGAAGGGGGGAAAAGGAGAACCGCAGGAACCTTCCTGCCGTGCTCTGCCTTGGTCTGACCTTAGGGGGACGGAGACCCGGAGGCCTACGACGCCCCAACCGCGGAAACGGGAACCCTTCCGGAAAAGGGCTCGGATTGTCTACAAACCCACTGAGGCACTGCCTCGACATACCAACGGAGGCGGTGCCTCGAACATACCAACTGAGGCGTTGCCTCTACATACCAACTGAGGCGTTGCCTCGACATACCAACTGAGGCGTTGCCTCGACATACCAACGGAGGCTTTGCCTCGACATACCAACGGAGGCTTTGCCTCGACATACCAACGGAGGCTTTGCCTCGACATACCAACTGAGGCGTTGCCTCGACATACCAACTGAGGCGTTGCCTCGACATACCAACTGAGGCACGCGCCTCGACATACCAACTGAGGCGTTGCCTAGACGTACCAACTGAGACACGCGCCTCGACATACCAACTGAGGCGTTGCCTCGACGTACCAACTGAGGCACGCGCCTCGACATACCAACTGAGGCGTTGCCTCGACATACCAACTGAGGCGTTGCCTCGACATACCAACGGAGGCGTTGCCTCTACATACCAACGGAGGCTTTGCCTCTACATACCAACGGAGGCGTTGCCTCGACATACCAACGGAGGCGTTGCCTCGACATACCAACGGAGGCTTTGCCTCGACATACCAACTGAGGCGTTGCCTCGACTTACCCACGTAGGCACGCCTCGACTTACCAACTTGATGGTGACTTGTCACCTTGTAACGTGCGGCTGTATAACCGCGCCGCCAGCCACCTATTTATAGGATTACATGCACATGCCCGTAGGCCACATGGTGTTGAGAGAACAGAACATACAATATAATATATCAACGAAATTACGGAGAGGTAGGAAGCGTGGAAGCCATTCTCCTCTGCCCTTCCAAAACATCAGTGGTATCCAGTCTGATGTAACGTTGCACACTTGCAGATGACCACCGGCCCATCACTTTCAGCGTCGAGGCTGAGACCACTTGAGACGCTGACGTAGCCGCACCGATCCGGAAAGAGTGCGCCGTGTACAGCTTCGGGTCCAGACCACAGCGCCGGCACAGGATTCCGAGCCTCCCGGTGAACCAGTATCTGCTCATGGCTTTCCCAGCATCGGTGACGAACAGGGGCTCGTTCGTTGCCGAGGATGAACGCCGACGAAGGTATTTCGCCATGGAAGAGAGGGGACAGAAAACGGAGTTAATCCGTGATATGACGACAGGAGTACCC
The DNA here is from genome assembly GCA_903064625.1 of Mallotus villosus. Classification (NCBI taxonomy): domain Eukaryota; kingdom Metazoa; phylum Chordata; class Actinopteri; order Osmeriformes; family Salangidae; genus Mallotus; species Mallotus villosus. The sequence continues at coordinate 94,948 of CAEFZP010003093.1, forward strand.
ACGCCGGCTTTCACACCCTTGCTGTGTTTCAGCACCACTGTGTACATACATGTATCCATGGTTAAGTCGCCGAGGGTGAGATCGTGCATAGGTACAAATGTGCTGGACCTACACGTGAATTTGTCGCACCGCATGAACCCATAAAAAGCCATGAGACACGCAGCTTCTAACATGACATCCATGGAAGCGTTAAAACATCCCGCCCGCAAGACCGACACCAAGTGATGAAGTATGGTAAGGGTTATGGGAAGTCGCCTGTCATTGCCTTGCGGTCGCTCTTTCCGCAGGCCGTTGAACAGCAGCCGCACTGACGGGTTCCCCAACAGGCTCTGCACAGACGGGTCCAGACACCGGAGATGCAACTGAATGCCAGCCACAGCTGCCTTGATCGTCGACGGCTGGAGCTTCCGGGAGGTGAAGCAGTGAACGATGTATGCGCATACAACAGGCAGGCTCACTGGGTGATGGGGAGTGTCGAGTGCGCGGCAGAAAGAACAGTAATGCAACCAAGCACAATCATAGGATTTTAATGTACCCTTGCTCATGCCTGCTCGCATGTACCGAGCAGCGACCGTCATGTAGCCCTCTAGCCTCCTGTCTAGTCTAACAGAGCCTCCTGAAAGACTGGGCACACCAAGCCGTCCGGCTTCGCCTCCGGACATAATGCTCGGAACTCCTGAAAGTGGAAACGTGACAGAGCATCAGCCACATTGTTGAGCAACCCAGGGATGTATGCGGCCCGCAACACAAAGTTGCCAGTGATGCACGTCCAGGTCAGACGTCTCACTAATTTGTTAATCAATGCCACGGAGGATCTGCCCTTATTGATGATGTTCACCGTGGCCTGGTTATCACAGAACACCACGATCCTCTTCCTACACCAGTGTTTACCCCACAACAGACATGATACCACAATAGGATACAGTTCGAACAATGCAGTTGATTTGCAATCGTGCGCCAGAAGATCCAGTTCAACGGGCCACGACTCGCTAAACCATTCGTTCCCGAAAAAAACCCCAAACCCAATGGACAACGCCGCATCGGTGTAAAAAGCCAGGGCGCTAGAGGTCTCGACCTCATCGTTGTAAAAAAACGACAACCCATTCCACTGCTCGCAAAGTACGGCCCAGAAACGCAAATCGGACCGGCAACCCTCATCCAACCGCACGACGTCATGAAGCGCCGGAACCGATTTAGCCATGCCCAGCAGACGGGACACGAACGACCGACCGTGGGGAATAATGCGCATGGCAAAATTCAGATGCCCGAGCAACGACAACAGGTCACGTTTGGTCATGGCCACCGATATAGCCGCCGAAGCCAGAACAGCGCGCAACCGCAAGAGCTTCTCCTCCGGGAGCGACGCACGCATCGACAGGCTGTCCAGCTGAATGCCCAAAAACTCAATCGACGTGAGCGGCCCCTGCGTCTTCTCCTCCGAGAGCGGAACTCCCAAATGCCCAAAAGTGTCCTTCACCACAGAGATGCACCGAGCGGGCGGCGAGGACGGAAAATCGACCACCAGGAAGTCGTCCAGCAGGTGCAGTACAAACGGCAACCTGTGCACGTTCAGCAAAATCCAACACAGCGCCTCAGACAGCGTATCGAAAATGCGCGGGCTGCTGCGACAGCCAAAAGCAAGGCGAGCGTAGAAATAGAATAGCGACCGCCATTTGATGCCGAACAGGTGCCACTGCGACGGGTGAAGGGGCACGATCTTAAACGCGTCGGTGATATCGGCCTTCCCTAGCCAGGCGCCTACGCCTGCCTGCTTGATCAACCGAATCGCGTGATCGATGGTCGTGTAATAAAGAGAATACACCTCGGACGGAATCAGGCTGTTGATGCTAGGGACCTGCGAGTCGTGCGGGGCGGACAAATCCACGATCAGGCGTTTCTTTCCCGAATACTTCCGGGTAGCCACACCAATCGGACTGACGCGAAACACGGGGAACGGCGACGCCACGAACGGCCCCAGCAAATACCCCTTGCCGGTTTCTTTGGCCAGCAACGCATCGACCACGTCTGGCTCCGTGAGCGCCGATTGCAAATTGTCACACACATAAGACACCGTGGGTACACATCCCACCCCAGCCATGAAACCCTCCCGCAACCCGGTGAGGAGATAGTTCACGAAACATCGGTTGGGGTGGCCGCTTAAAGCTGTAGACAGACGACCAATGTCAACGGGGGTAGAGGGGTGCTTATTTATTTCGTCGCCTTGCCCGCCGGGCGGAACCGGCGCGGGCAGGTCGACCTCGGATGGGCGTCCGAGCACTGGCTGCAGACATGAAGGAATCTACATTTGAATCGATTCATTGGAATCGTTAGCAAAATTCCTTAACGATTCTCTGTGCCGTTGTGCATGTGCGAACGTTTATAGTTTCCGACTGTAGCAAACAACTAGGCAGAATCGCTCCAAAGCCTGGTTGTATTTCACACGACGACAACATGACAACGCAAAGTCTATATCCTCAATGACAGGAAATACAACTAATCTAATGAAACATTTGACGAACAGCATGGAATACATTTAGGAATGCCATGTGTTCGATGCCGCATGCAGCAGTGCAGCTAACGTTAGCGCTTCATTTAGCCAAGGTATAGTTAAACTCCTCAAAAGTGATCACAACCACTGTGTGAAGCAATTTGCCTTTATTGTGCGTAGTCGATCAAGTTATGTTCTGTCCCGTTGTTTGAAGCATACATTTTTGCTCCGGCATTCGTGTCCCATTATTGATCACTTCAAGTTTTGATTGAAAGTCCAGTTTTGAGAAATGTTTTATCGTAACGGTGTTGGCTAGCGTTAATTATGAGGCTCTGCCTCCCCTGACCGCACGTCCCTGCTCCAGACCCTGTCTATTGTTTCAGTTTTATCTTATGTTCTACAGAAGAATGTCAGTTTTATTTGTAGTTCAAGAGTAATATGTATAAATGTTTAAGGTCATTTAAAAAATGTTTATGTATACATACTGTATATGGTGTGCACTACAGCATTATAGAAAAGAAAATTAATGTAAATAAACCCGTTCGTGCTCTTCCCCCCCCCCTGCCCAATAAGAATCGATAAGAGAATTGATAAGGAATCGAATCAATAAGCAGAAATTGATAAGGAATCGTTAAAATCGTATCAATACTCATCCCTATTCACGTGACCACATAAATACAGGTAGATGGTAGTCTTTTGTTTCAATCAGAGCTGGCCGGCGGTGATTAATGGGAAGCGGGTAAGGACAAGTCAGCACGTAGTCAATGTTTGTGTTTTAGCAGGGATTTTAAGACAGTAAATGTGAGCCGTATTAAACAGTGTAAATGGGGGGATTCAAATCCGAATCTGTGTATTGATTTTGTACTTAATGTCGTTGTAGTGTCCTGTGGGGGAAATACCTGGTTCCCATCTGCAGTCTACATCAGCATAGACATACAGGTAGTAATTGTACGAGATTGTAATTGCATGTAAAACACATTTTAAACGTTTTGATGGACACGTGGCTAATGTGATGCTTGATACTTGCAGGGATCATTAGTGGCCACTGTTTTTCCCACCGTAGTTGGCACAAGATTACTGATTTAACACCATATATATATATACGCTGTTCCTGGGAAACTATAGGATAGCAGCTCAGGGGCCTGTACTACGAATCAAGATTTGGCGTTAGCGAGGTAACTTCAGGTTCACCCAGGGTTTTTCTGTACTACGAAGGTGGATCACTTGTTATCGGGGTAGATCGCCATGATAACACATGCTGAACGGCTAACCTGGTCGGGAGCAGGTTAAGTTGGGAGATCAGAGATCAACCGGTATAAAAGCCCCGACCACTAACTCACTTGAGAAAGTAAATGGCATATTTGATCAATATTCAGCAACCACATATGGCATACGTACTGGCGTATGACTATTAGTTTCATGGTTACCTCTGTATGGCACAGTGGGGCGACAGTGGGTGGTGGCAGCAACACCACTATATTTCCTGTCACTGCAGAGGACAGTAATACATTCCACTGCTAGTTCATGTACCCTTAGTATAGCTAGTCCACATATTTAAGGTTCCTATGTGTTTATTGTATGCACCTTCCTGCCAAAGCAAATTCCTTGTCTGTGCAAACTTTCATGGCGAATAAATCCCTTTCTGATTCTACATTTCACTTCTACAATATTTATAAATAATTGTTGAATGGACATGGTCACATAGATCACTTGAAACATACATATGCCTGGGTTTCCGAGCTGCTACCACCAGGGTCTGAAGAAATGCCCCCTTCCACTCCTTCCATCATGGGGCGACCCTGATAGCTGGAGAGGGCCAGCTCCTCAGCAAGAGTGAAGTCCTGTGGAGGAGGGTCCCCCCAGTTGTCTTTGACTAATTTTTCTTCCTGTTGGCTGCAAGCAATGTCATTGTTCTATATGCCCTTTGAAGCTATACAAATATCCTACAAAAGGTACTGGCAATTAAGCCAGTAAGTATTGCCTACTGCTACTTACCGTTTTGAATTACGTTTTTATATTTATTTTGTATTTGCTTCCCACGATCGTTTGCCACTTCCAGGGATTGCAACTAAAATAATACAGCAACAAAAGTTTAACGTTATGGAATGCACACGTGTAATTATGGTCACATCCTGTGCCTGGGACAGTGATATCAATAAGTCATGTAGCTTAGCAGTCGGGTACTACTAGTCGGGTGTAGGTTACAAAGACACAAACACAAAATCACTACAGAAAACAGACCAACCAGAAAAAATAAAAATGAATGGAATGACGGACAAATTAAGGTAAATTGAAAGCAAGGGGGAGTAAAAGTGCGTTTTTAGAAGAGATTTAAAAACAGGAAGCGAGGAGGCCTGTCTGACATTAAAGGCAGCTCATTCCAGAGCTTGGGTGCAGCAGCGGCAAATGCTGAGCTTCAGCCTTGTTTTAGGGACTGTCAGCAACAGCTGGTCGGCTGATCTTAGGGATAGAGTTGGGCAGTAAGGCAGAAGCAGATCAGATAAATATGGTGGAGCAAGGTTGTTCAGGCATTTAAAAACAAATAACAAAAGTTTAAAATGTATTCTATGGTACACAGGTAGCCAGTGTAGGGACGCCAGGATAGGAGTGATGTGCTCACGCCTGCGGGTCTGGGTTAGCAGGCGTGCAGCAGAGTTCTGCACAAGCTGCAGACGGGCAAGGGAAGTCTGACATATCCCTATGTACAAGGAGTTACAATAATCAAGACGAGGTGTAATAAAAGCATGGATTAATTATTTCTCCAAGTCAGGTCTTGATAAAATAGGTTTCACTTTGGCTATTTGACGTAGTTGTCAGGGCTGCGGACAGAACTCAGGCGCAGAAACCGGAACTGGTGCAAAATAATGTCTTTATTCAAAAATTACACAGACTGGGCTGGCATTGATAAAAAAAAACAACAATCTGGCAGGGAGAGGAAGGTCGGGCTGGTCTTTGTAGGTGGTTGATTAGCTGATGGATAACGGGTGTGCTGATGAGTGACTGGTGTCAGGTGTGGGGAGAGAACAGGAGGGTGTGTCCACAGTGAGAAAGTGAGGGTGACAAACAAAACACAATCACGCCCACACCAGACTATCGCTGGGTGGGCGTGACAGTAGTTGATAAAAGCTTTTTTGTACTACACCACTGATCTGTTTCTCAAATGTAAAATCAGTATCAAACTTGACCCCCAGGTTAGTGACACAGTCCTTAAGATATAGTGACAGAGAGCCAAGGTCAACGTTGGGAGTAGAATGACAACTTGGTCCGAACATTATTACTTCAGTTTTGTTCTTATTAAGACTAAGAAAATTAAAAGAGAGCCAAGCTTTAATGTCAATAAGACAGTCTATGAGTGGTTGGACTGAGTGGGCATTATTATAACAGTGTTATGTATTATGTTTATTGTATGCACCTGCCCACCAAGTAAATTTGTTGTTTGTGTACACTTACTTGGCGATTAAACACATTTCTGATTCTTCTGATTAGCATTTTCATGATCATTGAATGCTTTAATGATGTTTTCCTTTAATTAGTTGAGAAGCTGAGCTTCTCTTTCTCTCTGCCATTAAGCAGCCATCAGTGCGCTGCTGACTGAGTCATGTACTGCACGTGCACGCTGGCAACAACTCACAGCATAGCAGGGGAGGGGCAAAGTGAGTTGAGCTAAGTAAGAGGACTGGTGTTTGCACAATCACTATGATGTAAAGGGAGTGAACTGAATGTAGAGAAGAGAAATGTAAACTGAAGTATCTATCTTTTCACGCGAGTATCAATCAATACTGATACCAATGTTGGTATCGATACTATCGATACTTTCGATCGATCCGCCCACCCCTAATAACAATAAATTACTTGTCTAGGGAATGGAACACAAACAGCCATCAGCATCCAAATTATGCCTTCAAATTCCAGCATTTACATTGTCTTTTGTTCTACACAGGTTTTCGATGGACCATCTAAAGAAATACGAGTATACGACTCAAAGATTGTACGAAACAATTACGAAAAATGACATGGAGTTGCTAAGGTGCTTTAATATGTCATATACTGTATATTGCTGTGGCTGATCACAAAGTGAAGCTTAACATGACAACTTTGTCCACACAACATTTCAGTGATTCTTTTAAACCCTGAAACGGTACCCTAGTGTTAATTACTAGGTAGTCATCATTGGCAGATTTACTAATTTCTTCTGCCAAAAAAGACTTCAAGTTCAAGGCCTCTTGAGACTAAGGGCCAATCCCAATATATCCCCTTACCCCTACCCCTTGGTTTTGCGAGTTCGCGTGAGACCTAGTGGTTTCCCAATACTCATTTTGAGCTAGGGATAGGGCTAAGACGAAGGGGTATACACCCCTTGAAACCAAGTGAGATCGAGACCTTACTTGAAACCAAGGGGTATGCGAATACTGCGCAACCGGCAACAATGGCGGCCAGATCATCCCGAGAGTCCGATAAATTATATATTTGCGGCTTAATTAATTGATAACAAAATTATTAAAGTCTTGTTTTGTGCTATACACAGTCCTGCACATATATATTTGCAACCATTTTCCTAATTGAAACGTTTCTAAAAATCGCTAGTTTGCTACGATAATGTTACAGTGTTAATTTGCACAACAGTCCCGCATTTCTCTTACTAGCATGTCTACAGTTTTAAGTAAACTCCATTAGCAGCGAATTTTGTTTGAAATCAGTACTTGCTTTGGAGATATCGATACGTGCTAGATGATGTACACGTAACCAAGTGTCGTCCCAATTCCTTGGGCTATGTAGCCCTTACCCCTCGGTTTCGAGGGCCAAGGGGTAGGGGTAAACCCAGGGGTAGGGGTAAGGGGATGTATTGGGATTTAGACTACAAATGTAATATATAATTTGACCAGGTCTGTCAGTGCATTAACAGTTACGATTTTGATTTGGTTACATTTCCAGCTTTGACTTTTCCAAAATATGGGACCTGACTGAATGGACACAGAAATACCCACATACCTGCAAACTTGTCACTTTTAGGTGAAAATAGCCGTTTTGAATGGAAAAAATGTCATCCACGTGAATCGTGTAGATCCGGAGAGTTTTTATTTCGGGGGGTGGGGGTAGCCTGATGTTGTCATACTCATAATTCTGGTCAGAATATGAGTCTGAAAACTCTCCGGTAGGCTGTGACTATGTATGGGGCGTGTTTTAAACTAACTCGGAAAACAGATGCCTCTTCGCTCAATTGGATAGACCTGATAAATTTAACTTTTACCAAACCCTGTAGGAAGGACGGAAAAAACATATTTTGCATCGACAAATGCCTTGATTGCGCTTCCCTGTTCCTCTTTAAAGCGGCTGTATAAAATGTGTCACCTTTTTCAGCCCTTCAGAGTTTGCAGGTATGTACCCAGCACAGTGGACGCAAAATTACGGAAATAACTGTGGGGTGTTTGGCATGACGTTAGGGTACACTGTCTTAAGAAATTTTATAAAATGAACAAAATGAGCTATAATAAAATATTAATTTGTTTAACAACAAATAACGTTTTAATACTAAGAGAAAATATGTATGGTAATAAATGTAATTGTGAAGATCTATATTTCACCCAGATTTAATTTTATTTGAATGCAAGACATTTGAACATTACTGCAGGATATTAATAATTGTAATTACACATCAATTATGTGCCTTTTTATGCTATAAAATAAGGCTCTCTTAGTGTTCTGCAGATGGCACAGATTTAACTGCAGTCCTTGCAAGTTAAGGAGGAGGGTTTGGGGCACAACCAACTACAGCACCTTCACCATTGTTCTGTGTTATTTTCATAAACGTTTGACAGGTAGAAAACCAGAAAAGGAAACAGCAGTGTATGGCCAATAACATCCATGTATGCGTGTTCCAGGAAGGCTTATCCGAATAACAGTATGATATATATATTAATCAACATACATGACAGTCTGCTTACAATAATATTAACAACTTCATACAGTGTTTTAACATCAAGTTATACATGGAGTGTGTAAGCCATAATTTCTTATTGTATAATGTATGCATTGATATATTTTCAGAATACTGTATCCTGTATTCCTGTCACTATACACCAGTGGATACAGTGTGACAGCTGCAGGATGTGTAGGTTTAAAGCCCGCCGACCTCCAGACATTTTCAGTCTTTCAATGTGGCTGCCAGAAACCACAACTATGGGTCTTTGACAGGTAGCTACTACTAGTATAGCTGCTTGGTAATGTTTTTCTTCTCACTGAAAACGAAATGCTTTAGGAAATAGTAGACCAGTGCCATCTAATTCATGAGACTGAAAGGTTTTACTTTCAGTAAATCTCTACCAGCACTTTTCCAGGTTGTGCAAATTGGCTGTATAATGTGTAGACTGTATCACATCAATATTTTGGTAAAATGTTATTGGTTTTGTTATCAACAGACTCCATGCGGTAACACAGGAAAAAGGATTCCAGGGCCCTGTAACAGAGAAAGAAGTAAAGGTATGGTTTTTGTAGTTTAGTCTTGGTGTGTTTCACATACATTAAATAACTTTTACCAATAGGAAATCCTGGTTGACTTGGAGAAGGATGCAATAAAGTCCCCAAAAATGTTCCTGAACCCTGCGGCTCAAGAGACTAACCCAGATTCGTTGTTTCCAGATTTCTGGGAAGCCTGTATGTCATTCTAATAAAGATTTCTATAGAATTTGTTAGCCAAAAACTAAGCTTGTTCTTGTTATATTGCTAAATATGTTTAATTAAAGGGTGATGACTTAATCAAACTGCTAGAGAGGGCAGTGGGAGGCAAACCAATGGCCATCAGGACTGTGGACCTACTCTTCGATGTCATGATGCCAGAGGTAATAATATATTCATTACTATGCTAATGAACAACCTAAATGCAATAACTAAATGTTCTCAGTTTTATTTTTAATTGAAATGTTCTTGTTTTAGGTCATTATAAGAATTCTCTACAGGCATCAAGGGATGTGCCGCTACATGGCTGAACTATTTATTAATGGCAGAAAAGCTATTTAGTCTGCTTTTTTATGTTACATAGTTTGATGTAATATTGTTTGTGGGGTTTTGTATTTCAATAAAACATTTAAGGCCAAACACAGTTTTTTCTTTATTTTATTGTAAAGGTTAATATGCTTTTATTGTTTTGGTGGTCATATTATCATGCATATAATGTTAAGTGCAGTTTTATTTACTTATCTGCTTTTTGCCTACACAGCTATTTGCGAAATTTCCTTTTAGGCAATGTTCATGCTAGATATAGATTCTTACGTACAGCCAGGCCACAACTACAACGTCTCGCATCTAAAACAACATCCTTCCCCGTCCGTCCAACTCCTACATATTGCTCAACATTATTGTCCGTCCGTCCATGCTACACAGGGACGGCCCTCTCAACATTCAGCTGCCACCGCCGTCTGTCCATGCACTGGGCTCCCCCTAGCGACAGATGTCTATGCTAAACAGGGACGGCCCTCAACATCCCTGCTGTCGGCCTTCCGTCCATGCAAAAAAGGGCCTATAAAGTTTTGTTAATGCTATCAATCTATAAATCGTCAATTTCTGATGTTTAAATAACTGAAGAGCTTCTGGCTCAATGCTAACTTTACTGTGTAAGATAACATCATCGCCGTACATCGCCATCCATGCTCTGCTCCCCCTATCGTCGTCTGTCCATGCTAATCAAGGACGGCACTATGAACATCATCGCCTCCATCGCGGCCCATGCTCTATGCTCCCCCTATCACCGTCCGTCCATGCTAATCAGGGACGGCACTCTGAACATCATCACCGTCCATGGTCTGCGATCCTGCATGTTTTAAATGTTTCCCTGCTACAACACACCTGATTCAAATGAATGGTCATAAGCAGGCTTCTGCAAAAAAAAAGCCACAAAAAAAAATCCATTATCTGACGAGAATACCGTAGGCCCGGTGACCTCGCTCGAGTTCCTCGGCATTCAACTGGATAGCGTACTAATGCAGGCCTCATTGCCCGCGGAGAAGCTCGAGTGCATTCGCTCTGTTATGGGGGCCTTCTGCAGTGCCCTGTCCATGAGCAAACGCGAAATGCTGTCTCTGTTAGGCCATCTAACCTTCGCAATGCGCATTAACCCTCAATGGCGTTCCTTCGTGTTGCGTCTCCTAGACCTGTGCAAAACCGTGGACAACCTGCAGGACACCCTGGTGCTCGACGTTGGGTGCAGGGCAGATCTGTCCTTCTGGGCTCTCTTGTGCGCCCAGTGGAACGTTCTTTTACAACGACGAGGTAGAAACATCTGCAGCCCTAGAGTTTTACACAGATCGGGTTCGGGGGTTATCACGGTGAAGAATAGTTCTGTGCTGTGTGGCCCACAGAGATCCTGTCCCTACCACCGGAGCACTATTCACTGTTCACCATTGTCCTGAAGCACAGTAAAACTGATGTGACATGTAAAGGCACCCCCATTGCGATATCAGGTACCGGTACATGGAGGAGAGTGTACAAAAGGCACAGTTAGAGTTTGACACCTGATGAGCTCCTGTTTGCCAGCGACGCAGTCGGCAAGGCCATGACCAGATCGTGGCTCACGCAGCATCTCCAGCAGCTGTGCGAGTGCTGTGGCCTGTCCCCTGAGCTGCATACAGTGCATTCGTTCCGGATCGGCCACCTCCGGTTCTGCAAAGGTGTCCACATCAATGCTGGGGGAAAACGTTGGTCGTCATCGGCCTACGAGCGCTATGTGCGCCCAAATGCGTCGGACATTGTGGATGCGCAGAAGCTGGTGAGCGCTTGAGACCAGAACCTGTGTTGAGCAATGTTGCGCAGCTGGTACACAATAATAAGAAGAAGTTTAAACTAGACAACGCTCAGCGACATTCCTACTCTAGGCATAGCGCTCAAGCTGAGCAGGTCCTAGTCTTCATCAACCGTTAAGGTCCTCATGTCTCATGTGGTTGGCTCCATACATTGCTAATGCTAGAATGTCTCTTCGGATCTCCATGTAGCCGTGGCGATCCGCAGACGTGCTCTGATACGCTAAGCTAGCCATCAGAATCCACGTGTCTACATGGGGATATCCGTTGAGATGCCCTGGACTCCAAGGGAACAGAGGATGCTCCGCTGACACATTTGGTCTGCGACCTACCTACCCTAGGCATAGCGCTTAAGCTGAGCAGGTCCTAGTCTTCATCGACCGTTAAGGTCCTCATGTCTCCTGTGGTTGGGCGGCTAAGAGAGCGCCCAAGCCAATATGGTCCGCATGTACCCTGTTGCTGAGTGGCTTTGTACATTGCTAATGCTAGTATGTCTCTCTGGATCTGCAAGTAGCCGTGGTGATCCACAGTGTCTGCATGGGAATATCCGTTGAGATGCCCTGGGGCCTCATGTATAAACGTTGCATACGTAAGCTTGCGTACGCTGGTTTTCATACACACAGTGTGATGTATAAAAATTAAATTGACGTGAGAATGTGCGGCCCGTCTGCAAACTCTTGTCTGGCTCTGTAACGTGGCGTATTCTAACTGAAAAGTGCCGAAAAACTCTAGCCTGACGTTGTCATACTCATAATTCTGGTCAGAATATGAGTCGGAAAACTCTCCGTTGGGCTGTGACTACGGAGCGTGTTTTAAACGAACCCGGAAAACAAATGCCTCTTCGCTCAATTGGATAGACCTGATAAACTTTTACCAAACATTTTCCATCAACAAATGCCTTGATTGTGTTTCTCTGTTCCTCTTTCAAAATTAATGCGCTGTCGATGTCTTGAAATCATGGCAGAATCATAACATCTCAGCTCTCCAGCGGTAGCCATGTTTCTTGAAAATGAATTCAACTCAAGCGCTATTTTGTGACGTGGTTGATTACGTTACTGTTGATCTGTCCATCATCGTATAAAGCCCGCCCTGACAATTTGATCGGTCCGAACAGCTCCTGTTCGGAATATAGTGTTTTCTGGACCGAGCCCCCTCCAGACCCAACTTCCCGACCAAATTATTTTGTGGGCGGGGATAAGTTTGGCTGGCACCCAGGCTACCGAAACTCACCAAATATTACAAAACAAAGTTTCCACTACAGTTACTGTCATGTCTATGGACACATTTAAGCATTAAACTTGAGGGTGTCAAACGAACGACAAAATCACTCAGGAAATGCATGTCACGCTAACCCTATCTGCCATGCTGTTACGAAGCCCCACCACTCGTTTCTTAATTTTGAGTTTAACATCGGACCATTTCTTCTTAATTTATGCCATGGTCCGGTTCTCCGAACCAACAACATTTACGGCCCTATAATAATAATAATAATAATTGTATTTATAACTTACTTTATACTTAGCTAAATCTCAAAGTGCTACAGGTTAAAAACAAGAAAGGGCGCAAATAGTGACAGTTTTCCACTCCGCCTACTTTCTTTTGTTGCTAATGACAGGCCGCCAAACAGGACACATTTTCTCACCTCCACCTCTGTTTTTAGAACCTTGCTCTCATAGTCCGTGACATTTTTATTGTTTGGGTGTTTAGACATTTTAAATCAGACAAAGAAACTACCTCAGGAGCGCATTTATAGGCCATCTGCATATTAATTTATGGGAAGAGGCAAGGTGGAGTCAATGGCTCGTTCACGTGTGTTCAATCTCACGTTGTGATTTATAAAGGAAAGGTGCGCAGGACCTGGCATACGACCGGTTTTATATATGTGAATATTTCTGTGCGTAGGTACTTTTAAAGTTTTTGCCGTACGCCATCTTGTAGTATGAAAGCTGCGCAATCTTTTATACATGAGGCCCCTAGACTCCTATTGAGGGAATAGCGGATGCTCCGCTGACTCATTGTCTCACATCCTCATGTAACATCCCATGTCTGCACACACAGGCACCTTTGCGTTCATCCTTTGGGTTGCCGACGGGCGCTAGAGGGCAGGCCTCTAGAGGTAGCATATAATATGCCCTGCATGGATGAGAAGGGTACCGGATCATCCCAATGCTAGGATATCTGTATGATCTCCGTTGCAATGCGCATGCATGCTGCATGCATTATGTCAGTCTGTCTGGAGGTATCTCAGGAGACTCCCCGGATACCTGCAGGGAACAGCATGCTGCTGACAGACACACCTTGTTCCTTCCCACTAGATGACAGATGTTCACACATAGCTTTAGTCACCGTTAATGGTAGCAGACAACGCCTTGTTTTTTGTCAGTACATTAGCGGGATGTCATGTGGTGGGCGACGCTCCGCTCTACACATAGTATAGATGTCACCGAATAGGCGAGCAATCCCACTAGGCAATGAATCCCAGGACACACCACAACAGAGACAGGAGGATTTGAAAGAAAATACACTTTTATTTTAAATCCATAAAACTACCCCTGGAACAGGTCAAATGAAGGGGCACAGGCCAATATTGGGCCCCGGCCACTAGGGGGCCCCGGCCACTTGGGGGCCCCGGCGTGGGAGAAAAAAAAAGAAAGAATGATCACATTTTTGATGCATTTACCCATCCGAAGTGAAGTAAACGTTCTCTTAACGTCAGTGACATGCTTCGTCAAGTGACACGAAGGAAGAGAGCCGATGAATCAGGCACCCCGGATGATCACATCCCCACTGGTAGCGCAAAATTTCGGGCTGAGGTGTTTTATGTCATCATTGACAGTCTAGTGAGCATGCTGCGCCAGAGATGCAATGCCTATGGAGAACTCTCCGGTCAATTTGGGTTCTTGAGTAATCTGCATACCCTGTCCACTATTGAGATGCGCACAGCCCCTCGCAATCTTGTACAGACTTACAGCACAGACCTGCAGCCCGAAATTGAAGATGAGCTTGTCCAGTTTGTTTCGTTGTGTAGGCACATGACCACCGATCTCTCACCCAGTAATATGATGAAGCTCCTAAAAGAACAGCAGCTACAATGTGTTTTTCCCAACATGGATATTGTACTGAGGATTTATCTGACCCTCCCTGTGTCAAATGCTACCGGTGAAAGATCGTTTTCGAAGCTGGGAAAAATCGTCTTCGGACGACCATGACGGAGACAAGATTGAACTTCTTGACTGTGATGTCAACAGAGTTTGATTTTCTTTCGCCAAATTGACTTTAACGATGTGATTCGTGACTTTGCCTTCGAAAAAAGTAGGCGAGTGGACTTTAACTAGTCCCACACTGTTCTTTTCAGTAGGCGTCCACAGCCTGATAATTAAATTCTTCAATCGACGTTTGTTTATGGGGAGGCTTCTGCCCCGGGCCCCAGATGACCTTAACCTGGCTCTGGTCAGCGTAGACCCCGTAGCAGCAGCAGCCCGTGAATGGCCTAGTATCGCAGAGGAAAAGCGACCCATCGCCTTGGCTGGTCCTGTTATCCTTTGTACAAGCCTCCTTCATCTCTCCGCTCTCCGTCTTCTTGTAACCCGTTCAATTGGGGCTCCACCAATCTGTGTTGGCCACTCAATCTCGCTGAATGCCTGCAGCCGTGTCCGATTAATTGGTCCTCGCACGGCAATAGCGGAGTGTCTGTTCGTGAGCAGAGCAGCGGAAAGCACGGACCCGTGCTGGGCTTTGTACAGTTCGCTCCATAACACAACCATTCCCGTCCCCATCACAGATTATACACATGCATAAACCACCCCTTAAAACCAAGACAGAACCCACATGACATAGACACATATTATAGCTCTACACATATCTTAAAGCTCAGCATTTATCAGTTAATAAATGTGTGTGGCAAAGTTATTTAGAAGTAATGTATTAATTGTGGTCAAGCTGTGAAGACAAAAACATTATTAGCCCACATCAAGTGCAATTAACCATGGCCTTCTTCAGTGTTTTGAATTTTATCTTACAATTTTCAATTGCTGCCACGTTCTTTTTTGGGCTATTATTCTAATCTCCTGTTGAGAATATTGGCCATAGGTTAGGCTACTGTCAAAACGGTTTCAGACAGCTCATCAAATTAGGTCTAGCTTGAATTAGCGTTGCTTGTTAGTGAAACTGAACGTTAGTGGAACGGCTTGTAGCTTAAGTCTAAGTTGACGTTTACTTAACACTTATTCATGTTAGCGTGACTTGCGTTAGCGACGTTGATAAAACACCCCCCAGAGGACCCATGAGAGTGAAGGGGTTGTGATGCAAAGAGAGCAAGCCAAGCTGCAGCAAATTATTTGTTCATTATTGTTCATTGTTTGATGTGGAAATGCTTATCCAAACTACTTCAATCCCGGCATTACACTCCTTTGGGTTGTAAAGCCTGCGCTGCTGCTGTGAAACCCTCAAATTTCCCCATTGTGGGACTAATAAAGGACATCATCATCAAAGAGGACGTATGCAGAATATGAACTTTGCATTGTTTCCAGTTCTCGAGTTGAGCATGGGAAATGTGAAATACATTATGGGCTTATGTACAATGAATGTATTTTAATAGTTGTTTAAAAGTAGTTTACAGTTGGTAGAAAAGATTTGGGCAGTGACGTGCGGTTTGGGTAGGCAAGGTAGTTTGACAGCACTAGTAGCAATACATCCTCCGTTATGACTGGTCACAGAGTACTCTATTTGCTAATGTACCATACAGAATAAATACATTTTATTAAGCCGGCATCTTGACTATTCAAAGTACACAGTATTGTCAGAATTTCCACCACAGAAACTAAACCCATTCTAATTTGTACAGACACACACATTTCTGTCAGAATTAGAGAGATAAAGGCATTGATGCTTTAATGTATGGTCCTGCATAGCTGCAACAGCTCCCATACCTCGACCAACCATAGGTCGCCGATAAAAGTCAAATAGCCGTCCTATTCATGCCGCCAGGAGACGGAGTATAACACTATGATAGGCCTAATGCCGAAGCAATTACAACTCTACTATGGTGACGTTTTAGCCAGCTTGGGATAAACCAAAACGATCCCCGGCGAAACTCACTCTCCGCACTCAGGGGATGGCAGGCTGAGATGGATCAGATCCACGTTTAGCCTTGCAGATATTTCAGTCACGAATTTCAGTGACATTAAATCATGTTTGATTGCTGTAGATGTAGTTGCTCTCATCATGCAAATGACCCATCTCTCTCTCTCTCTTGAGCCATGTTGTTGAGAGAGATCACATTTACAATTTCATTAGGATGTATAGGCCTACTGCTATTGAAGGGCTGAAATTCTTTGTGTCTATTCCAATAGGCCTATGTAATGCTAGTTTTCAATGACACAAGTCTGTGTTCTAGAAAGAGTGGTCTGGAGTCGCAGAGGTCCGATAATATCAGCTTTAATGCAGCAGTTGGAAATCAACAAGTACAGAGCTCTGGGGTTGTCTACGTTTCCCTAACCGCAACTATGTTAGGCTGGTTCACGAAGTCCAACTGGCTATCTGTCCCTGCCCCAGGATATATTATAGGCTACAGTGCCGTCATACAAAATGATCAAAAGAGGGTTGAGCTTTCTCATGCGGGAGTTGTTCTTGCTGGCGCGCCCCACGCTCCGGTGCCATCTCAGACCGGCTTCAAGGTTGCTCCTAAAATGAAGAGATTAAGACACCAAATACAGCCTGTTTCCCCCACCCTGAGTGAGACACAATGTTTAAGCCTAAGCAAACTTCTAAGTTCATAAAACATTACTTTAATAAGCACAATATATAATGTTAATAAGCACAATATATTCTTTAAGACATGCATCCTTTAGAAAGTAGTACGAACATTGTTCCTGTTGCTATATCCACTAGTGTACAGTGCCCGTGATGCATTCGGTGATTAAGATGCCACAAATATTGATAACTTAGCCTATAGATAATGATAGGCCTTGATAGAATTGGTGGCGCACAGATGTCTGGAATTATAGAAGGTGCAGTGCCTGTGATGCATCTGGTGATGACAGTTCATGTATTGTGCTGTAATGTATTGTACATTCTTTAATCCCTCTTTTGATCTCTGAAAACACCAGAGATCAATCAACATAGCCCAGGCCAACCACCGCATCCTCATCCTGGTCAGCCAGCCCCAGCAATGGCATTTGTAACCCCGTCCTCGGGTTTTCCACAGCCGAGACAATGATTGCACAGGGACCTGATACATAGGATACAGCAACACCCACACAGAGCAAACATGCACAACATACCAAATATGGAGAGGAAGACAGAGACAATTCATGTTGATATTGATATAACACACTCTTAAGTAAAATAGCGGAAACCTTCTTAGTCCAGTACAATTCTAGTGTGGTCAAGCAGTATCACTCTTGACCTAGTCGTAACCCTCTTTTCCGGACTCTCACTTTCGTAGCAATAAGAAACAGTTCACTGGCCCTGCTCCACCAACTCCTGCAATGTACGACTGGGTTCTGAGATCATCCACCCAATTCATGTTAGTTGTTGCACAGATTTTGGTCCACCTGCTTTCCAGATTCCAATTCATGAGCTCAACCTTTCCCTGTGACTGGGGGTGATACATGAACGCGTGCACCAACCCCAGACTCTGTTCAATTGGAGATGTTTGTTTTTTAAGCATTACACATTTGATGTACTGAGTTAGTGAGTGGTATAGCAGCGTTGATTAGCAGCATTGTTATCATTCTTTCACAAATCCCTCCTTTCACTACGTGGTGTCAACATTAAAAACTGGATATTTTAAAGTTTCATAGAATCCCTCTTTTCACACCCTTTAAAGGGTGTGACAACAAACACAAATGTACAAATATCCCATTATGGAACACAATGCTTACAACGATAATAATGAGACTATGCAGCGTTGTGGCCAAGTGGTGTGGACACACTGGACACAGTGGGAAAACCCTAATGATGTTATAGGGGAAAACCCACCGTCACTCCGCAGAGTGGACATTCGACATCCATGTACCCACGGCAGACCTGGACATACTCACAGGTCCCCTTCACCACATACATACAACTTTAGCCAAGCTTTTAGAATTGTAATCAAATGAATTACATTCGAAAAAAGAGAGATACTTTAAAGTTTAGAAATGTAATAAAATAAAATAAATTCAAAACATATAGTAAAACTAAAAATTAGACAGGTTATTTTAAAGTTTTCATTGGATTGGATTCCTCCCTCTAAAAGGTGTGACAACCAACACAAATGTCAATGCTTCACTTCAGCCAAGCCATTAATCATTATAAGAAAAATAAGAGGATATGGTCAAATAAAAAAGTAAAATAAGACAAATTGAAAGTTTTGGTTAAGAAATATACAAAATTGAAAATAAAAAAATTAAGACTGTTGTTGCACCAGTCATGCCTGTCACCTGCTGCCTCACAAAATAGTTTAATCTCACCACACTATCATTTCATCTCAAATAAAACTGTGTCTGCTGCTCTGTTAAAGCGTTGGTCAGTCTCCCTGTCAAGTTCTTAATGCAAGCTATGCAGCAGCAACTGCACACAATCAGGATAGCTACCGTCACTGCCACTGCCCCCACCACTGAGACAATAACAGATGTCCATCTACTGAACCATGATTGTAACATTGTGGTGAAGTAGCTGTCCACTCCATTGTTCTCAGCCAGCTCCTTACTCAAATATGTTAGCTCCTTCAATGCCCTGAATACAGAGCCGTCTGGTGCAGTGTTTAGGGATAAACGTGCAGCATAAAGTTCCAAAGACAACCATAATATAGTTACTCAATACCCAATCTCCTCGTTTGACTCCTCCACTCTTTGGTTGACTGCTTCACCTGGAACAGAATTTAGCAGAAGATACCTCTTTTCTAGTTAGTATCAGGTTTAAGTTGTGGAATTACATATGATCTTCCATAATTTAATTCAAATGTTGTTAATGCATGTGGTAAGGGAACTAGGAAATATTTAAATCCACTCAGTTAACATATCTATAATTACCAGGCAGTATTTTCCCTTCACATTTCTTATTGTCAAAGATATGAAAAACTATTGTCATTATTCCAAACCAGAATTTAATCTGTATGCTTCTCAAATGAAATATAGACCAAATAATGTTCTTAATGTATCTATTAACAAAACATTCCTCCCCAACTATATATTTTTTTAAAGGTCAGATAGGTAGAACTTCATAACTCGTTTTGCTGCAGTTCAAAACGAGCCAATTAGCTCAAACCATCATAACCACAATTTCTTGGCTTCCCAAATTATTTCAGAACTGAATGTTATAATAACCCTCTTCATCCACTAATACCATTTATTAATACAACATTATCACAGCCTAACTGTTTATCCCAAACAGTATGCCAGGCTCTGATAAAACTCTAAAATAAAACTTTAAACCAAATTACAATTAAACTCAAAATAAAAGTACATTTAGTTATGTTCTCTTTCTTATTTTTAACCAAATTACATTTAATACCTTTATCAAAACTCTTAAAAACCCATATTCATTGTGTCCTCTTCAAAACATCAGTGTTTGAACCAATCATCTCTTCACATCCACAAAACGTTCTCTTGTTTCATTTCATAACCTTCCATGTTATTAATTTAATTTGTTACGTTTGATTTTAGTTTGCAAATGATTTAACCTAACTTTCATTAGGATTAGTTAACATAGACTCGCCCTTGTTCTCCAGAAGCCTATCTCTCTCTCTCTCTCCCTTCCCCTCCCCACGCGCTCTCAACCTACCATCTTGTATTCCACTCTCATCATAGTATAGGACTGTACACTGTTCAACTCAATCTGACTCCACTCAAATATGACAAATATCTTGTATAGGAGGACAAAAAAGAAGCACTCATCTCTCTATATTTATTCAACACACTCTGACTCCACTCAAATATTACTATTAGGAACTTTAACCCCTCCTCGACAGGACTCAAACCTGTCACTTCTAACCCACAAAACCCACACAACCCACACAACCGGTACCGGGACTAACAGTTTTGACACACAGCACAGAACAGGGACTCTAACCCTTGAGACACATAAAACACAGGACAGGGACTCTAACCCTTGAGACACATAAAACACAGAACAGAGACAAACTCAGTAAGATTAACTAGTGGGACTTCAACCCTTTTAGAGGACTTTCACCTCAAGGCCTTAAACCCTCAGTAAGATTAACTAGTGGGACTTCAACCCTTTTAGAGGACTTTCACCTCAAGGCCTTAAACCCTCAGTAAGATTAACTAGTGGGACTTCAACCCTTTTAGAGGACTTTCACCTCAAGGCCTTAAACCCTCAGTAAGATTAACTAGTGGGACTTCAACCCTTTTAGAGGACTTTCACCTCAAGGCCTTAAACCCTCAGTAAGATTAACTAGTGGGACTTCAACCCTTTTAGAGGACTTTCACCTCAAGGCCTTAAACCCTCAGTAAGATTAACTAGTGTTGATTTCCCACCACTGTTGCTTGACTAGGTACGATGAGACGTAGTAATCATCTAAATTTGGTTCTCAGTTCCGAATAGCAGTACTTTGAATAAACAGGCGTCTGCTTACCTTTTTTTTGTTGAGGCGCGCCTGACGATTACGTCTGCCTCCTCGTACCGGTGTATGGCTCTCTCTCCCGATCTGTCGGTCGGGCCGGGACCCTCCGGACTCCCTCTTTTCAATGTCGAGGTCACCAATTGAAGGGCTGAAATTCTTTGTGTCTATTCCAATAGGCCTATGTAATGCTAGTTTTCAATGACACAAGTCTGTGTTCTAGAAAGAGTGGTCTGGAGTCGCAGAGGTCCGATAATATCAGCTTTAATGCAGCAGTTGGAAATCAACAAGTACAGAGCTCTGGGGTTGTCTACGTTTCCCTAACCGCAACTATGTTAGGCTGGTTCACGAAGTCCAACTGGCTATCTGTCCCTGCCCCAGGATATATTATAGGCTACAGTGCCGTCATACAAAATGATCAAAAGAGGGTTGAGCTTTCTCATGCGGGAGTTGTTCTTGCTGGCGCGCCCCACGCTCCGGTGCCATCTCAGACCGGCTTCAAGGTTGCTCCTAAAATGAAGAGATTAAGACACCAAATACAGCCTGTTTCCCCCACCCTGAGTGAGACACAATGTTTAAGCCTAAGCAAACTTCTAAGTTCATAAAACATTACTTTAATAAGCACAATATATAATGTTAATAAGCACAATATATTCTTTAAGACATGCATCCTTTAGAAAGTAGTACGAACATTGTTCCTGTTGCTATATCCACTAGTGTACAGTGCCCGTGATGCATTCGGTGATTAAGATGCCACAAATATTGATAACTTAGCCTATAGATAATGATAGGCCTTGATAGAATTGGTGGCGCACAGATGTCTGGAATTATAGAAGGTGCAGTGCCTGTGATGCATCTGGTGATGACAGTTCATGTATTGTGCTGTAATGTATTGTACATTCTTTACTATATGTATTTTATATTTCCTGCAGCACTTGAGATACATTCGTTGTTGCTTGATGTATGTTTGTTTAGGGGATTTTGACAACCCAATTGTCAGTGCAAATGACCATGTCCCTCTGAGCTCATCTGCCTTCCCACAAGGATCAATTTAGAAGTAGCTTTTTTTGTTATTTTATTCAGTACCCTAAGGCAGTGAAGAGACAACCCTCATCTGTACAGATATACAGTAGGCCTGCTGATATTAAACAACAGTGCTCACATATAGAAACAGAACAGATAATGTACATGGAATATATCAGATAGCAAATACAGAAATGGCGAGATCAATGCATAGTGATGCAATAAGAAATCTGCATTATGGTCCTACAAAGCCCATCTACAATTTCCATTTAGTTTATTTGCATGAAGTAGAGTGCCCTCCCACCTGATAATAACATTTGTGTGGATGTAGATCCTGGTATCTTCATTGTGAGTCTTGACATTCTGTATGCTAATTTGCTCTCTGATAAATCGAACTTGGAATAACTTGGCACAAGCCCCAAAACGATGAATGCATGAATCATGAAACCATGGAATGGAGGAAGGAAATGCTAAAAAAATAAACAAGGTTGTAGATAATTTACCATCTCAAATTCAGTTTTAAATTGTGCATGTCACCCACCAAATCTAGAACTGACGTTCTTTCTTTTTATTTGAGTAGAGCATGACTTAAGACAAATACAAATATATAAGCCCCATATGTGAGCCTCAACACTGCAAATGTTGTAACATTGTCAACAAACAATTTTAAAAAAATCCCTAAGTGCAATACAACAAATGATAAAAAATACAGTTTGCAGCAAACTGCTGAAAAAGGTAAACTCTGCAATTAAATCAAATGTTGGTCCACATGACATTATTAATTCATCTTTCAATACTTCCAAGGTGGAGGGCAAAAACAAAACTTTCCAATATATTGTCTAAGTGGCACTGCCCTTAAACCTGTCAATTTAGACAAAAAAACTTTTTATAGATCGCATGCATTTATTACAATGCCATACGAATAAGACTGACGTGTTTCATCGTCAAAAGGATGAAAAGATACATTTTCCTTTGCAATTGCCAATGGACAAGTTGAGAGAAGTAGACTATATTCAAGGTGCTGAAGAAGGTGACAATAATGGAACATGACAATTGTCTGGTGCTGTTTTCTCCAGTCCTAATAAAAGAAATATGTGAAACGGTAAAGGTTATTTAATCCTGCCATAGAAGAGAGAGTTAAACACCAGAAAAACACTTATGGCATGTAAATTACACAGCAGACACACAACACGCTATATAGTTTAATGAGTTTCTAGAAGGAGGCACAATTAGATGGCATTATATCGGATCAGTGGACACTCAGAAAGGGTTATCCCTAACAACAACCATGAAGTTGGATGGTCTTCTGCTACCTCTAGCTGCTCACTTCACAGTGAACTGCAGGGCCTGGGGGATATGTGCACAAATAACTTTCTCCAATATTGACTGGAAGAATAGGACGTGAAATACAATCCAGACCTGTCCCCAGAAATTCTTTACTTCCATCTTGACAAAATCGCATTTTATTTATAAGAATTTGAGATCAGCGCCTACATTTCTCACTCACCTGAATGTAATATTATTTAAATGTGCATAGAATAGCAAAACATTAGACCTTGAAGTGACTTCTTAGTGTTACAATATTTTGTTTGAAATCGAGACAGAGTTGTCTTGGGAGTTCTGGTTAGGCAACCACCCAGCTCCTCATTTCTCCCCTGGCATAGTGGTGACGCTTCATGGTCCAAGCCCAGGCGGGATGATGTCTTGAATGTTAATGAAATATGTCATTGCGTGTTGTCCCTGTAATTAATTGTTCACATCACATCTTTAAAAGGCCACCAGGAACCCAGGCCCCAGTTGTGTGCGCAATGAATCCCTTTCCTTTAGCTGTCTATTCTATGAAGGTCCTTTGCTTCAAGGCCAAGACAGAGCATGCCCATTGTGCAGCACGGAACTACAGATTATTAACTCTGCCAAGTGCAGCAGGACGTTGCAATAAAAAATGAATTTACAGGAAGTTTGTTTGTTTCCCTAATTAGAAAAATGTACAACACATCTAAATGAATTGCTATGATTAAATAGTTAATGTTTAGAATGTGAGTACTCCTGATTTAACTATTTGAATCTACTAATTTACAGTCAATCTACAGTCAGACACAACTTTGGTTATTTTGAAAATTTACAAACTTGTATTTATTGTTTGAGAAATGCATAAAGCACATTTTAATAATTCCCCCAAAAACTGCAGTTTTGGAACAATTAACCAATTATGTTCACTTATTGTGGCCACTGGCCACAAGCCAGCCAAATGTACATAGCTTTTTATTAAAGGAACACTGCAGACCCTTAAATAGATCAAAATAATGTCATGTTTTCAACATGATAGGCACTAAAAACAGTTAGAATCCATCTGCTTTGCGCTGAATCTCCACACCCTCTGTCTAGTTAAGCAGCAGAGGCTGCCCAGCTGTTCCCGGGGGAACCTCTCATCCCTGTCTGACGATATACCGCGCTGCACACCTGAACTGCTGCTCCAAACGTTTCCCAAGCTTTTTCCTGTTAATCACTATATATCACATATTACTTCATTTATATTGTCCTTCCCAATTTAATCTACACATTTATTGTCTTATCTATAGGTTTACTTGGCGCGGCTTTCTTCCTTGGAACTCGACGCTACTGTTCCTGTTCGACTAGCCAACTCCAACGCTCTTGACGGATTATCTTGGCTGGCATAAGCTATTAACGTAAATTAACTATAATGTCTCACACCCACTCACATTGTCCCACATGTGTCATTTTACTCGATAGGTTGACTCTGTTAGAGAGTCTCAGACTCAAATACCATCATAAAGTTTGCTGACGACACCGTAGTGGTAGGCCTAATCCAAAACAACGACGAGACGGCCTACCTGGAGGAGGTGAGGTGCCTGACACAATGGTGTCTGAAAAACAATCTGCACCTCAACGCCAGCAAGACTAAGGAGATGCTGGTGGACTTTGGGAGGACACAGGTGCGGGACTACACGCCTGTATCCATCAATGGGACCCCTGTGGAGAGGGTGGATACATTTAAGTACCTCGGTGTCCAGATCACCGATGATCTGACGTGGTCTACCCACCTGGACACCGTGGGAAAGAAAGCGAGACAGAGACTGTTCCATCTCAGGAGGCTGAAGAAATTCAGAGCCTCCAAACCAGTCCTGCAGAGCTTCTACACATGCACCATTGAGAGCATGCTGACTGGGAACATCACCGCTTGGTATGGGAACACCATCATTCAGGACCGTAAGGCTCTGCAGAGAGTGGTGCGTTCAGCTGAGCGTACCATAGGGGGGAAACTCCCCAGTCTAGCAGACATTTACATCAAGCGGTGCAAGGGCAAGACCAGCAGCATCCTGAAAGACCCCAGCCATCCAGGCTACGGACTTTTCTCTCTGCTCCGCTCAGGAAAGAGATACCGCTCACTGGCGGCAAGGACTGAGAGACTCAGGAAGAGTTTCTACCCCCAAGCTGTCAGGTATCTAAATGGCACTGATTAAAGCACTTTGAGCAACTGCACTTATATATATTTATAGATATTTATTTAAGTAACGCTCTTTAGACTTTGTGCAATAACCGTCTGACATATTGAATGTATTTACTGTTTTGCTATGTTTGTTATGCGTATATTTAGCATGGAGCCGACTGTGAACATTTCACTGCAATGTATTGTGTATGTGACAAATAAAATCTGAATCTGAATCTGAGAGTCGTGTCCATTCGCTTGATGGAAGAGAGTAAGCTAGTAACTGTAGATGCGACTGGCACAACATCACCGACAGGGAGTCCTAGCGCGAGGGAAGACTCAAGTTTAGCCCCACCGGTTTCGCCTTTGCAGCATGGTGGGAGTGGGACTCCTCAGACATTAGTAATCGGTGACTCCATCACTCGTAACATTAGGCCGACATAGAAGCTAATCTTAGGGTGCTGGCTAGCACTAGGGCTAAGGGAAAGGCCAAAGCTAAGGCACATGGCGCACACACTGATGGTAGGTACGAGAATATTGTCATTCATGTCGGCACAAATGATGTTAGACTGCGGCAGTCAGAGGTCACAAAGGTTAATATAGCACGGGCATTTGACCTTGCTCAAAAAATGAGTCGGCATCGAGTAATAGTCTGTCCACTGCCTGTTAAGGGGGACTGACGAGATCTACAGCAGACTTGTCTCTCTTAACCGCTGGTTGGCTCACTTCTGCTCAGAACAGGGTTTAGGATTTTTAGATAATTGGTCTCGTTTCTGGACAAACCTGGCTTGTTGAAAGGTGACGGATTCCATCCAAGCTGGAGAGGTGCATTTCTATTGTCTAGGAATATTGAAGCTATTTTAGAGCAGGCCTGACGCTCACTAGTCAAGCCAGGCCACAGTCTCGTTGAGAGTCTGATAGGTATGTTGATAGGTATGTTGTGACTGTTTGGGTCCCGATAGCTTAGCTTGTAGTGTAGCCAGTGTGGTTGCTGATGTAGTTTTTCCCATTGAGACGGAGTTGGTCCCCCGCCCCTTTTCCAAATCTCGGCCTTCAATTATTAGTAATTATACCAATTTAACATGTATTCAGCCTCGCTCCCCCGTTGCTCTTCCTACTAAACTTTCTGATGACAGTGCCGGCTTTTTAGAAAAAATATCTATGTCTAAAGCTGCCAAAAGCCCATACTGGAATATTGGGCTCCTAAACATCAGCTCCCTATGCACAAAGGCCGTTTTGATCAACGATCTGATGTCTGAATACAGCCTGGACCTGATTGGACTCACCGAAACCTGGTTAAAACCTGACGAATATTCCCCCCTGAATGAAGCATCGCCTCCGGATTTCGCGTACTCACACATTCCTCGTGTCTCAAAGAAAAGTGGTGGTGTTGCTATGATATATGAAGCCAGCTTCAACCTCAGCCTAAAATCCCACCTTTAAAACATTTGAAATAATTTGCATGAAACCACAAACTATTTTAAAGAGGAGTAATGCTATTACTCCTGCCCCTCCTCCCTATTTTTGTAAAGTCACTCTATACCGGTCCCCTGGCCCGTACTCCCTCTTCCTGGAGGAATTTGCTGATTTTAGTGCTGATCTTGTGACATATACTGT
Organism: Mallotus villosus; assembly: GCA_903064625.1. NCBI lineage: Eukaryota > Metazoa > Chordata > Actinopteri > Osmeriformes > Salangidae > Mallotus > Mallotus villosus. Next base: position 121,878 of record CAEFZP010003093.1, read on the forward strand.
ACTGATAACATCTTAATTATGGGTGATTTCACGTAGATGAATGTAGACCTTTAAATAAGGCCTTTACTGCTCTGATGGATTCCACAGGTCTCACACAGGTGGTTTCCAAACCTACCCATCTTCACTCGCATACATTGGATTTAGTTCTCACATGGGGAATTGAGATTACTGACGTCATTGTCCACCCTCACAATCCTATATTATCAGACCATTGCCTGGTTACCTTCAAAATGGACCTCTGCCAGAGCCATGGAGGCACTCAAAATATTTCTACTAGCCGTTATTTAACCCCAAACACAGCTCTGGAACTGGCTAGTATTCTACCCGCTGCACTAGAAGCACTTGGCGTCCCAAATAAATCATTAAATGCTAAAGCGAGGGATCTGAATTTGGTTCTTCAGCTATCGCTAGACTCTGTTGCCCCACTCAAACCAAGGAAAAGAAAAGATAAGAAACTGGCTCCATGGTGTTCAGAGGAAACCCGCACTCTCAAGAGGTCCACTAGAAAACTAGAACATAAGTGTCGTACCACTAAATTGGAGGTTTTCCGCCTGGCCTGGAAGGACAGCCAAATGGAGTACAAGCAAGTCCTCATCAGGTCCAGATCTGAATATTTCTGTAAGTTGATTAGTAAGAACAAACACAACACTAAGGGCCTCATGTACAAACGCTTTTGCGCCCACTTCAGGCATATTTGTTTAGCAATTAGCGCTTAAAAGCATGGCGAGGTATGTACAAAGATGCCGCAATGAGGTAAAAGCACAGACTGCCTGTCGCGGGAACTGAAAATGGCAAATTGCGCTTTTCCATGTCATGCATATGCATTCACGGGAGGGTCAGGGGAAAGTGGGAGTTTCCAATAAAGATATGGGAGGGGATGCGCAAAGTGCGCCTAATTATGTATTCGGCGGTATGTACAAAAACGGCCTGTGAAAGCGCAACTCTATTTTGCATTGAAAATTCTCCGCCTGTTAAAAGCAGGCGTAAACCAGGATGCGCATATGCCTCCTGGTGAAATGTCAGCTGTAACCCGAGCAAGACGAAGACATAGGGCAAAGGATTTTTGCCACAAGGATCACACTTTTTGAGTTGAGTGAACACAAAATCAATACACGTTACAGATTAAGCAGCAGATTACATTGAATCTCCGACTCAGCGTTCACATTCCATTCCAGCAGTTGTTAAACTCCTCGCTACATTACAAATATTGGCATCAGGATCATTTCAAACAGTCATCGCTGTTTTGACTTTGGTGGCTGATCCATGATAGAAAGAGAGAAGGAGGCCCATTCAATTGCGCGTTTTAATGCTTGCAATGTACGGTATATTGGGCGGAGAAAGGTGCTGATTACCCGATGACCTGCAGGTTTTGTAAATACAAGGTAAACTGAAGTTTCATAGCGTGCGCAATCTGCGGGTTGACCATGGCGCTAATAAAGCTACGTTTGCGAATGGACGTACATGAGGCCCTAAGTTCCTATTTGATACCGTTGCAAAACTCACTAAGCACAATCGGTGTTAGTACAGATCTCTCTCCCAATGATTTCTTAGAATTCTTTGACCAAAAAATCTATGCAATAAGGGACAAACTACAGACTAGTCATGGAGGAGTGGCCATCAACACTCCTCTATGCCCAGCATGCTGCATGTAGAGGCTCTCACACACTTTAACCCTATTTATGGAAGCTTTCATGGAGCTGATAGATTAATCGAAACCCACCAGTTGCAAAATTTCAAACAAGCAATTATTAAGCCCCTTCTTAAAAAACAAACCTCGATCCAGGTTGTTTTAGCAACTACAGGCCAATTTCAGAATTGCCATTTCTCTCCCAAAAAAAACAACAGCACTCCACAACAGCTCACTGAGCACCTCTTCTCAAATCAGCTTTATGAACCTCTTCAGTCTGGATTTCGTCTTCACCACAGCACTGAAACTGCATTAGCCAAGGTAGTCAATGATCTACTATTAGCCTCTGATGCGGGCTCTATCCCTGTCCTGGTTCTCCTAGACCTAAGTGCAGCTTAGATTCTCCTGGAACGTATGGAGACCTATGTTGGGATTTCTGGTATTTCACTTCAGTAGTTTAGATCGTATCTATCTGATAGATCACAATATGTCCACTATGATGGCTGCTCATCCAGGAGCTCCACTGTAAAATATGGAGTACCACAGGGTTCAGTTCTAGGCCCTCTGTTATTTTCACTCTATATGTTGCCTTTAGGAAACATAATTTGAAGCTCTGGGGTACATTTTCACTGTTATGCAGATGATACTCAGCTATATATGTCTATAAAGCCTGGGGAATTACCACACGCTATGGAAACATATTTTTATGGGTTAAAAACTTGGATGACAACTAATGTCCTTCTTCTCATTTCGATAAACCGAGATTAACCGAGATTTTCTCGAAGCCAGCTGGTAAAAAATCTAGGAGTCACAATGGACCCAGACCTTTCGTTTGAGTACCATATTAAGCAAATTACCAGAACTGCATTTTTCCATCTACGTAACATTGCCAAAATACAAACATTTCTGTCAAAGGCTGATGCTGAAAAATGAATACATGCATATGTTACATCCCGACTGGACTACTGCAATGTGTTGTTCTCTGGCCTCCCAATTACCTACTTAAAAAATGTCCAACGGGTACAAAATGCTGCTGCTAGACTATTGACTAGAACCAGAAAGTTTGATCACATAACACATACTCTCGTTTCTTTACACTGGCTCCTTATCCAAGCCAGAGCTGATTTCAAAGTTCTACTACTAAACTACACATCTCTGCATGGATTAGCACCACTGTACCTTTCTGGTCTCCTTGCACCCGATTGCAGGTCGATGCTGCTTTGTGAGGTACACCCTGTCTGCCTCTCTCACCCTGTCTGCCTCTCTCTCTTGCCCCTGCATTTGGGTCCTACACACATTTCATAGACAAAATGGCGGCCGAGTAAAAGTTGTGGTTTTGTGAGGTCGGCGTATAAAACGTGGATTTAAAGTGCTATATGTGTCTGAACTTTGATAACAATTCCCCAAAAGACGTATAAAGGAGTTCATCGTACGTTGGGATATTTATTTGCGGATAATTCTGTGTAAAACCAGGATATTTCCTCGTTTTTCGGACGCCTTTCACTGGACATTAGGATAAAATCACTGGACCGAACACAGGTATTGTTCTCACGCCTGGCCTACAGCAGCACCCTATAATATCGATTGATTCTCGCCGCACACTTAAATTCTGTGTGGTTAAATCTGCCAAAAGCAAAAATGAGCCGGTGCAAAACAAGCTGGAAATGCTGACAAAAACAAGATCGAGCTCCTGGAGTCCAAAATATCCGAGCTTATCGACCAGGTGTCCTCTCTGCACCAGACCACGGCCCTTCTGGAAGCCCGGTTGGCCAGGTCGGAGCGCTCCAATTCCCAATTGAAGAAGGAAATGATAGAGTTAAAGGCGAGATCCATGAGTGACAATCTTATTTTTACCTGCCACGGACGAAACTACTCCGAGGCAAGAAATGAAGACTGTGTCGGTTTAATTCGCCATTTCGTCTGCTCAGTGCTCGGAATTCATGAAGCCAATCACTTTGTCATAACGGTCGCACATCGCATTGGATCCAGACAAAAAGGCAAATCTCGGCAGATCGTCGCCAAATTCCCGATCGCCACTCAACGACAGGCGATCCTCAACAACACCAAGCGAATCAAGGGAACGAACCATTTTATCACCCGCCAGCTGCCCCTGGAGCTCCGAGAGACGCAGGATTTCGCGCTAGACGAGTTCAAAAAGCAGAAGCAGGCCAATCCAGACACAGATGCGAAGATGGTGAGGGAGAAACTCTACCTCGGCGGCGAACTGCAACACCAGCTCCTACCCACGGCCTCCCTCACAGTCGAAATGAAGAACGGAGGAGAGGTCCAGGACTCGGGCAGTACCTTCCTTGGTTACGCGGCGCCAGCGACATCCGTGGCTGAAGTCCGAATGGCTCGTGACCAGCTGCTGCTGCACCCAAAGACGGTAGGCGTTTCTGACCTCATGTATGCCTACCATTTTGGCAAAGGGACAGACATCACTGAGGGTTTCGAGTCGGACTGGGATGCTGGGATAGGCTTGGCGCTGCTGAAGTGGATGCGAGAGGTTAAGCTCCGGGACGTCGTCTGTTTCGCGACGCGCACGTGTGCCAAAGGCTACAAACACATCGGTAATAGAAGGTTCCAACACTCTGTAGCAGTCTGCGAGGTTGCTGTGAAGCAATTCCCCGGACTAGTGACTGATGGAGCAGATACCACTATTCCTAAACATTAAAATTCACCCCCAACAGTGTACTAGATTTGTGATAGAACTCTAACCACGATTATATGCTCCGAGCCGCACAAGCCAACCCAACCTTTTCCTGTGCATAATGATCATGATATCACATGTGAATCTTATGTGTGTGCGTAAGCGTATGGGTATGTGTGCTGTGTATGAATGGATTTCACGAATTGATCGAATTAATATGTCAAATGACTTTCTGACTTATTATGATGATGATGAATGACTGTGACTTGAATAATGTGAATGTATCCTCGAACGAACGTATATTACAACTATCTCTGCATGGGGAAGGAATCAATTGTGCATATTGCGAAATTGAAGATATTGTTAAAACAACCGTGAATGAACATGAATTTTGTTCTCTTCACATAAACATACACAGCCTGCCTGCCAAGTTTGATCAGCTCAAGAACATATTGGCTAGATTAAGGGATCTAAATATTTTGGTCGACTTTGTGCTCCTGTGTGAGACTTTTTTGACAGAAAGTAACAAAGATTTGTATCAGATGCCAGGTTATAAGATGTTCTCTCTAAACCGTACTTCTAAATCAAAAGGCGGCGTTGTTGTTTATGTGCATGAGAAGTACTCTACTGTTGAGCGGTCTGATCTATGTGTTGATTTTGAGGGCGAATTTGAATCACTTCTGGTTGAAATTCAATTTACAAATTTAAAAGGTAATATTGTGGTCGGTGAGGTTTATCGGGTGCCGGGCACCAACGAGCAACTGTCAATCCAAAGGTATGAGCAATTCCTCGGAAATATCGAACGCGCAAAATTCAAAAGTGTAATTATCGGAACTGACCAAAACATTGACTTGTTGAAAATTGACTCAAATAACAACTCGATGTGTTTCTTGAACTCCGTTTTAAATTTCAACCTATTTCCAAAATGCATTCTGCCGACTCGAATTACTCATACCTCGGCCACGCTCATCGATAACATTAATGTTTCTCAACACTACATGGAGGGTATGTTTTCTCGAGTTCTATATTCAGATATTTCCGACCATCTGCCGGTGATTAATTTTACAGGGAGACGGAAAAATAGGAAAACGGAAGCACCCCCGGCCTTTGTCAAATGTAGAAAACTGTCCGAAGAGAATATTCTGGCTGTCAAAAATTCACTCAGGGAAGTCAACTGGGACCATCTAAATGATCTCAGTCTAAACGAAGCTCACGAACAGATTATCGAAACGGTTCGAAAAACTTTAGACCAATTTGCTCCCGAAAGAAATATCAAAATCAGCCTGAAACACCAAATCCACGAACCCTGTATGACCACGGGCATAGTGAGGGCGAGTAAAAAGCGCGACAAACTTTTTCGATCACAAGTGGGAAAGAGTAAAGACGATCCTGCTTATACCAAATTTCTGATTTACCGAAATACTTTAAATAAAATAAAGCGTGCAGCGAAGCAAGAGTATTATAGCCAACAGCTTGCTGCCTGCAAAAACGACGTACGACGAACGTGGCAAATAATCAACTCCCTAATCAAAGGGAAGAATGACAAGTCAAGCACTGCAAAACTTTTCAACATGGATGACGTGATGGAAGACAATCCACACAAAATCGCCAAAGGCCTCTGTGACTACTTTGCAAACATTGGGCCAAAATGTGCAAACGCCATCCAAGCTTCGAACCTCTCATTTAGAGATTATCTTGGCAACCAAAGTGTTAGTCAATCGTGTTACCTCTCCCCAACCGATCCAGCTGAAATAATCAGCGTGCTGAAAACTTTCAAACCCAAAGCCAGTGCAGGAGATGACCAGATCAGCATGAAACTTATTAAGCAGCTGTCAAATGAGCTCTCCACACCACTCGCATTACTAGTCAATAAATCCCTCACAGAGGGACACTTCCCTGATGGGATGAAAACTGCAAAAGTGATCCCAATCCACAAAGCAAAAGACCAAAGTCTGTTTTCCAACTATCGCCCAATATCACTGTTGCCATGCATATCTAAAGTGCTTGAAAGAGTAGTGCACAAGCGTGTATATAGCTTCTTTTTAAAACATAATGCTTTGGTAGATAACCAGTACGGGTTCAGACCCAAGCACTCGACAGAACACGCCATGATGGACCTCGTCAGCGAGATCCTCCTCGCTTTTGAGAAGGGGCATCCCACAATTGCAACATTTTTAGATCTGTCAAAAGCCTTTGACACTATTGACCACGACATTCTGCTTGAAAAACTCAATCACTATGGTGTGAAGGGTATTGCTCATGACTGGTTTAAAAGTTACCTGACTGATCGAAAGCAATACGTTCAATACGCTGGTATACAATCACATGAATTAAGCCTGAGTTGTGGGGTGCCACAGGGTTCTGTCATTGGGCCTCTGCTCTTCATTATTTATGTAAATGATCTCCCCCGCTGCCTGAAGGAAGTAAAGGCGGTGCTGTATGCTGACGATACAACCCTCCACTATAGCGCGGATAGCCCTAGTCAACTCTTTGCCGTGATGAATGATGCCCTAACCACATTGTCAGACTGGTTCAGGAGCAATAAGCTATCTCTCAACGCGTCAAAGACACAGTATATGATTTTCGACGCATCAGCTGTTCCCGGAAATTTCCAAGACAATTTGAAAATTGCCCAGATCCCCATCCAAAGGGTAGAAAGCGCCAAATTTCTTGGAATAATAGTTGACGAAAAATTGACATGGAGAGAACATATCAGACACTGTCAACGTAAGATCAGAAGTGGCATATACACATTAAATATGGTCAAACATTCGCTTTCAGCCATAAATTTAAGAATGCTCTATTTCAGCCTGGTTCATCCATTTCTCCAGTATGGAAACATTCTCTGGGAAAGTGCGTGTAAAACCCACATACACTGCCTCACAGTACTTCAAAAAAGGGCTCTGCGGATCATATCCCACTCCAATTACAATGAGCACACCTCTGCACTCTTCAAATCCTTTTTAATTCCAAAATTGGATGATATCTTTAATATTCAGCTCTTGACCACCATGAGACGCTGCGTTCTCGGCGAGCTGCCAAATGCCCTGCTCAAGCACTTCCGACTTAATGACTCCCTGCATAATTACAATACGAGGCACTGCCACGATATTCAAATTGGATTATTCAGAAAACGGACTGTCTTCAGAAGTTTTTTGCACAAAGGACCGGAACTTTGGTCACAACTTCCCCAGCAATTAAAAACCCTAAATTCAAAAACAACATTTAGTATAAATTTAAAACGCCATATTTTCGATCAGTATTGAGTTGAATTACAGTACCAAATCCGTACGCGCATATATATGTATGTGTGTGTTTTGTGTGTTTGTGTGCGTGAATGTTTGTTTGTGCATGTTTGTGTGTGTGCGTGTGTGACTGTTTGAAATCTGTATACAGTATGTTTTAATGTCTTGTTACTTGGTGCACCCCAACCCATTGTAAATAGAGATTGTACATACATTATTATAAATATTATCTTATGGGTTCACAGATTTTATAGTCTTGGGATGCACCACAGTCTGTACACATTTAATGAAGCCTTTGTTTATTTGCACCTGTTACATATAATTGTACATTCTGAAATAAATGTCATTCATTCAATTTCATTCATTCATTCATTCACATTACATACTGTAATGTATTATTTGCAAATTTAAACTTATATCTGAAGTGTGGTGAAGTAGGACAAAGTATTTTTTCGCCGGGTGCCATGGTGGATCCTCGTATCGGAGCTCCATTGATGTTGGCTTTTAATAGTTCTCATGCCCGCGCTTAACTCAGAGTTTCAAATCATCTTTCCTGGAACCAAGTTTTCAGGGTTTCCCATTTTAGAGTAACTCAACTCAGAGTTCAGGGTTAGGCTCAGAGGTTGAGTTAGTTACTCTAACATGGGAAACTCTGAGAATTCGGTTCCAGAAAGGCTGATATGAATTAGTTAATTCAACTCAGAGTACGTCAACTCAGAGTTAAGCGCGGACATGAGAACTATTGAAAGCCAACATCAATGGAGCTCCGATACTAGGATCCACCATGCCACCCGGCGACAAAAAACTTTGTCCTACTTCACCAAACTTCAGATTCAAATTTTATTTCGTGTTAATGGTCGAGTACATATTCCGGAAAAAAGCAAGACTGTTCAGTGTATGCAAGTGGCGTGGGCAGAGAATTATGTGGTAGCTGGTAGTTCTCTCCCCATGTAGCCTATTATTATTTACATCGTATAAAAACGATTTGCACATTCTAATCCTGTTGAACAGAGCATGGATGCTACAGTGAGATGTTCATTTAATGGCAGGTGTATTTTGCATGTGGAACTGTGAAATGTAGCTAATGTAATCTCATGTATTCCTATATAGTTACAAATAAATTAGTTGTACAAACTGTACCTCGTGAAGAAAGTGACAAAAACTGACTAAGAGATGGTGTAGGCCTACACAGGCCCCCACCTCTCATATGGTAAACTATGGAGTTACTGGATGGAGTCTCAACTTGATGGCTCTCACATCCCATTGTGTAACTTACTGTAGCATTGTCATGTTGATAAGAAAGGGTCAAGATTGTGGTGTGATTGTAGTTGTTCTTGGGTATTAAAAGGAATTGTGAAGCATTTTTCTGTGGATGATTGATCTCCTGAGACCTTCTCCTCAGCTCTGGCTTTGTATCTCTGGTTTACAATAGTCATGGTAGAGTAGGCCTAGTTAACCTTCATTGATTTAATTCATTTGCAATATGATAACATGATTATATTATTTCACCTTAATTTGACCATTCTTGCTTTGATTTAACCCAAAGAGTCAAATAACTGCAATTGGTAGGCTATTGGCATTATTTGGTTAATGTTAATACACTGTTCAGTTTCCCATCCTTTTTCAAACCAAGGCTACTCATTGTTAGATTTCTATTTGTAGGCAATGAAGAAGACCAAATCCTACAATTTCAATGATTTGTCTTTATTTCAGTGCCAAAAAGCTTTTGGTCAATTATGTGTGCACGTCCACGGCCTATAACACTATAAGCGATGAAGACCCAAGGGCTGAGAATGTTGCTCAAATAAATTACAGATTGTGATGGGAAACGGACGGTAACGTTAACTTAGGCATTCATCAGGGAATTAAAGCACATTAAATCGCAGTCTTAAAATCGTCTCCTGGCGTATAACTAAGCAAATTTAATTTTGTTCGAGATCGCTCGGCTGAACCAGGAAACGATATCCCATGTCTTCCAACGCTATCAAACTCAGAAAGTGGGAGGGGATAGGTAAAACTCAGAGTATGGCATGGTGCCAGCGAGCAGGTTAGTTTCACGGAGTAAGTTAGCATGGTAACTTACCAAAAGGTTTCGTTACCTCTCTTTCTGGAACGGAAACCTCTGAGTTTGCCTGTTTTCAGGGTTAAACAACTCAGAGTTTTCACTAAACCTGCTACCTGGAATACCCCCCAGGTCATCACACGAAAGGTGTATATTTATTTTCTACATTTTGGTAAAGACCAAATTACCAAGACTTAAGAGTCTCCAAAAGTGTGTTCATCTTTAAAATAATCAGCAATGCAACGCAACATAAATGCAATTTTTAAGCAGGTGCTTCTTTATATTAGTTGGTGACATCTGTCTACATCACTTTCTCTTTTAATGTTGTCTTGCTGCTGACAAGCTCTAGACAATGACAGAAGTAGTGCACTAACCCTTGTATTTGAATGTATCCGTTTGGGTTTTCTGTCTACATTCTTGTAAAAGGTGATGCCAAAATCTCCCTTGTCTGAAATTCTACCATATTGTAAATTCCTTGTTTTGTTTGAGGTTTCACATGTGGATTTATTGCCCTAATTACATTGACTCTGATCCAATGTTATTCTCCCCTCCTTTAAGAAGATCTATTTTCACCATTAGAGATTGAAGCTACCCATCTGAGCTAGAAGCAGTTTTAGATGTTCTCTTGCACAGTGGTCTTAATTTGTAATATGTGATAAAGCCATATTGAAAGTTAACTGTAACTGGAAGAACAACTGTGATAATAAACGAAGAATACAGTGTACAGTATGTTCTTAAATAAAATAGCTTCAAAATGTCCAGCATCAGTCTGAATAATTTTCATTATGTTGATCAGAAAATGTTGTATGTAGAAAGTATTATAATTGAAGAACTGATTCAATTCTGACGAGCAACATACAGTCAATTGTTTACTTGGGAGGTTGGATTCTAGAGTACATTTTCAATACAGACTGTGAAGATATAAATATTGGTGCTGGGAAAGATTTAAGATTGAACCCAGGAAGGCCATACATCCATCACAATTATCCCATTTGCCATTTGAGACCTTGAGGTTGATGATTGATTGCTTTTCCTGTCTATGACTCTGTGGGAGGTTGACTCATGTCAGGCATGTTTACACTAACGTTAATCAGCAAAGGGGATGGACAAACTATGTATTTATCATTGGACTGTCATGATCTTGGGTGGGTCTACACCTGAGGAAGTAGTATTTCCAGACAGCAGTTTGGTAGATCAATTGACTTGCTTCTGATTACAATTCAAAGGAAGGTAACTTTCCAACAAATCAGGTGAAAACCGTAATTATTAAGTATGCAACTAATTTGACTTTAATGCTAAGACAAATTAACAAATTTTAATCATAAAATACAAACTTTAAATGCAAGCGCCAGAATGTTAGTCTGTTATTTAAGATGCACCATGAGTAAACATTCTTACCCATGACCCCATTATCTTCTATGATGGATATCTTCTTGTGCTTCATTGACATTGTGTTTTTGCCTTGTGCTGAGTACCTCTTTTCCTCATGCATCTTATTAAGATGGCAAGGGTAATGCGAGTCCTGTGCTCAGCCAACGCCGCTCTCCAGAGAAAAGTATGTTTCACTAAGACAGAGATGCTGTACGCGGGAAAAAAATCATACCTTGTCCAAAAGCAGTGGCTTTTTTCCCAGAATTTGCCAACAGTCTTTCAATGTTGAGTTTGTTCCCAAAACTTGTTTGTATCGTGAGACCAGATTTGTAAGTTGACCTGAAGTTACACACTGAGAGGTATGTAGAGATGCACAATACATGGCAACCTATAAGCCCCGAACATATTTAATATTTAAATATCCCCATCATTTTACAGTATGCACAGCAAACCATGGGAACTCACCATGTCAAGTTAAGTCAAGCTATACCATAAGCATTATCTTACTTTCCCTTTGTGTGCTGTATCTCTTCATAGATAAACAATGTGTTGGAACACCATTTTATAATACCTTTATACCGAATCCTATATACTATAGCATTTGTCGGAATGAAGTTGGGTGCTAAATTAACAAGCCCTAGTGGTTCAGACTCCTAAGGGGCAGTTGTGCATAGCAGAGAGCATATTATCCCTGTACACCATCACTTGTGCAAGGTGAGAAGTAAGAGGAGAATCGTTGGAGATCGGGGAGGGTTGAAGCCAATAGATGCTGAGCTTTCTTGTCATTCTTTATCAACGGCTCACGCCCCCCTGCTCCCTGTCGGCTCTCATTTCCATGAATCATTAACTCGCACTCAGGTCCTGAAAGCCAAGTAACTTTCAGGCGAGACGGTAAGAGACGGGGGAAAGAGTGAGGTTTGTTACTTTGGACGTGTATTGACTTGTTTTCTCTGCAGAATACTTGGAAAATAAATGGGGAGCCTTGGTAGTTTATGTGAAGATAGCTCAGATACTATGTTTGTTTTTTTACCACACGTGGTTTTTTTTTCCTTTTCGAATTTCTATTAGGAATGCATCATTCTGTAGAAAGTACTTACAGAAATGCTTTACTTTTGGCAAAGGTTGAAAAGTTAAAGACCTCAAACAGGAGATAGCGTTGACAGATGTGTGTGGAGTGGTATGTCAAGTTGGCAGCCAAACTGCATGAAGATATGTGTGGGAGGAACTGTGTAACGCTTGTTATATTTCAGATGTGTGCAGTTCACCATAGAGTTCAAACCTTACAGATGTGATTAAATAAATAAACAATTTGACACATGTATCCATGCACCACATTGTTACATTTTCCAATTTTCTTCTGTGAATTATTCTGTGCAGCTTCCTACTGTGCTTACTCAAAGACCTATAAAAAGTAAGAAGCTAGTTTCACCACTCAATGCGCAACTGTACACTACGTACCGCTTCAAGGTTGCCTTTAATTGCAGCTGTAATTGCTTGTATCTTAAGAAAGAAGAAGGTGTTGGAGCTCATTTATTCACCAAAGGGCAATAGTCTGGTCTGACCGATTCAGTCTATCTCTCCAGGGGCCAAAGGAAGCTGATCCACTAACTAATGTATTTTGTGGTCCACCTAGGTCTATTAGCACCTGAATAAAAAGAAAGTGTTCTAATGAATCCGGGTGACATCCTTTGTAAGAAAGAGCAAAAGATGACCTGTCTTGTACTTTCCACAAAGGTGGAAAGTACAAGAAAAGTTCAAGACCATTTGCCTCCGTGTTCACTTTTTCTTTGTCTCTCTTTGTCTTTGAGTGTTTATTCCTGATAGATATGTTCTTGAATCCAGTTTTTTTGTGTTGTAAACATACATTTACAGCCATAAATGTATCTTTGAACTTATACAGTTGTGATTATGGGTAATTCATTGCTATTGAGAGCAAGGAGTCATGATGGTGCTATCCCTGAGACTGACAGGTCAAGAGCCCAGTACTGACATCGGGAGTGTCTGACTGTGGGAGCGGCATTCTACACTTCATCATCTTGTCACCGACTCAAGGCAACAGTATGATAACTAGTCCAAATTCCTTTGGGGAATAGGGGCTGTGAATGCATGGCTATGTCATGGAGAGTTGATGGAGTGGTAGACACTTATTTTTACTCCTATTTGGTCCCAGTGACTCCTCAAGATTTACTAAATATATATGTTATTGAACAAAACAATTCCGGGTGGACAAAAAAAAATCAATTGGTTGGATGTAGGGCTGGATCTAGGGCTTTTATGAATAAATACGTACTAATGCCTAGTATCACTGTATGTTTTGGTTTAGATAGGTTCATAAATAGTTAACTGTCAGCCAGTCGTGATATTTTTTATTACATGATTTTTATGCTTTATTTGCCAAAAGCATTAATGCCTGACTTGACTAGGGAGACAGAATGGCAGAATGGTTTGTAGGCGTAATGATGCGAACACAATTCTTCTATCGCTGTTAGGCATCCAGAGGCAACCCTCAAAGCATGATAGCTAAAGATACCGAAGAATGTTTAAAAAGCAGGACGTACTAGAAACAAGTGGCAAGAATAAGCTGTCAGAGATATTGGCGCTTTAATGGCACAACAGTAAGTTCTCACTCCATGTTACAGAGAAACCCTATTGTTCTTCAAGCCCCCGAGGGTTGATAACAACTACCCCCTGTGTGTCCATATGGAATGAAAATATGCGTGTCTGTGTGTGTGTGTATGTGGGTGTGAGAGTGACTGTGAGTGAGTGTTCGTGATCATAACATTCATACTGTTGCTGGCGTAATCTTCTGCATTCCACAGCGCTCTGAATGAATAATTCATCAATATGCCAGCCCATCCATCTCCAATGTGTTGCTGCACGCGTGCTTAGCTATGCTGATTAGCTGACGGCCCATGTACTGCACCACCAAAGCAGTGAAGTGGTTTCACATTTGTATGTCTCCAGGGCATGTATGGCATGACATAAAATGATTATCCATTTAGTTCTATGGGAGCTGAGTTAAATGGATTCGCTTAAATGAGCTCCTACTCCGAGTAATTAGTAAACTGTGATGAAAAACAAATCATTATGACAGAGCATGTTACAAGTCAAAAAAGACTTTGAGTACTAAGTGGTCTTTAATATATCTTGTGGTCTTTGTCAGGTAGGATAAGTGAATGGATGGAAGACTGTCATTTTCACAATCTGTGCTGTACTCTAATAGAGTATGAGTCATAAATCAGCAAAGGAAAATGTCTTGAATGCCTGACGCTTGAAGCTAACATTCAAGACCATTTTCTTTGGTTAAGGAAAGTTTCAAACTTATTTTAATGATGGTCTGGATACTGTATGACACATCTGTTTGAATTCACACAGGAACATGTTGAAAGGGGCTATGGCATACCATGATGCATAATTTGAGGTTTTGCAATACATGATCATTGACTAGGGTGGTCTTATGTGTACAGGAGAAAATTATTAACAATTTACTAAGTAAACATTTAATGCTAACATCAATCAACCAATATCATTGTGTTATTAATCAATAAAATGTGTTATATTGTTCCACTGCAAGATTATGCATGTATATTGTTCTATTAATCACGTGCCAAGGTACAACATAGGCCTTAGAACACTGAGGATAATGAAATAAATAATTGACCACAAAAGATACAAGAAATGGCTGATGAAAAGCAACAGTCCGCATGTGGGTGCCTTTCTAAAGAGAGATGCTGACAAGAAATCCTCTGGAACTCGGACGGTTTACACTGCACCGAAATGGCTTCAACTAGTTATATTTGATGGGCAAGATGAGAATCCTGGAAGACTCCTGTCTCCAGCAAAGTTCTTCAGTGACGTTGTGATGCAAATAACCCTATTACAAGAGCTGAAACGAATCATATCATGGATCAAACATTGTACTACACCATTATAATAATAATAATTCATTTTATTTGTAACGCGCTCTTCATTCATAAGAATCTCAGAGTGCCAACATATTAAAAAACTAACTATAATAATACAATAAAATAAAATACATTTTAATATAAGCATAGTAGAAAACTTTGTAACATTAACATAAGATTTAACACAAGGCCCGAAATGCTACCTGCAAAACTACCTGTTTATTAGACACCACTGTATCAAAACAATATTGTCCACAGCTCTATGGAGACAAACTAAATGTTGGAAGAAAACCTCACTCCACATTCACACAGGAACATAAAATAACTTGGTCTAGAGATACAGCCATGCGTATTGTAATTTGAGGTTTTAGTACAGTCTTACCTACAATACCTACACTCTATTTAAACTGTTAGGATAAGGGAAATGTATTTAAGTGTTCGAATAAGGGAAATGTACTCATCTGGAAAAACAACAACATTGGCATCAGATAAAGGAGACATTAAACTGTAAACATGGGTGTTCTCTTCTTGTTTCTAGATTAGATAGATCCCATGACCAAAGCAAACAGTGATACAGGTATTATTTACTGGAATGGTCATTCTTACACCCCTGGGTATACAATACAGTCAACAACCAGAACTTTTAATTCTGTATCCCCATTAGAACTAAGCTCACGGGTAATCAACATAGCACTCTGCTCTATTGTCCTGTCCATGTTCTATGTATTTTAGACCTTTAAAGATCTTTTGGAGCGAAAAAAAGGAAGATTGGAGGGATTCTGAAGCTTCAGAGTTCATTAAAGCCTACACTGGGCCTGAAATATCCCTCAAGAAAATTGTGTTTGCCTAGGGCTATGACTCATCAACTTAGTAATGTTCAAGGGCAAAAAAAACAGTCTCTTTGGGACTTCTTTTAAGTTGGCCCTGCTTTCTCTTTCATTATCATATCATCCCCTAAGACTAGATTGCTGCTCAGACTTTGCTGTGAACTTTTATCATGGACTCCTCAATAGAATGCAAGACATGTACACTGGTTACAGCAAGAGCATGGGTTGCTGTGGCAGCCCAGCCCTTGTAAGGCCGTCCTCTGTTAATAAATTCTGTTTGAAGTATTGTCGCATTGAGGAACAGGAGCCTCATATGCCAAATACACAGACTTTATCGATTTAGTTTTGCTTAGCTTTTTGTTTTATTCAAGTGAGTAGATTGACAAAATAAAATTACACAGACCCAACTTCAATGAAATACTGACCTAACTGGGAGTGTTTAGATATTGGACCTGTTTGATTATTCAGTTCTCTTTCTGAATCATGATGATGGAGAAAATGATGAACATGAGGCTCATGGGGGGCACACATAGACCTAGATTGATATTTAAATTAAATTCAAACACTTTCTGCTTTTGAGGCACAAAATGAATTTGAGAATACAGGTAGTGCCTTGGACTCTGCAGGCCTATTTGCATTGTGAAAGTGGTATCACACAATACAATGGGGGAAATTGAATAGGTCTACTGCAAAGCTATTCCGTTCACATCTCCAACTGTGAATTCCTTTGGTTTTTATTTGCAGTCAATCAAAACATAGGGTGACTAAATAGTAAATTGATAGTGATTGTGATGTAAAACTGGATGAAAATCTACCACAGCAGAGTTTGATTTATGATGCTAATCTGTGTGAAAGTTGTGTGGTGAGAGAAAGAGTTATACCACACATGATGCCAGTGTAAGTTTTATCACTGAATCCAAAACTATGATTCAATATACTTTTACCAAAAAACAGTACTTCGAAGACAGTATTATTCAACAATCAATTGATTGATTTTAGATGTTTCATTTCAAAACCGTGAAAGACGTTAAAGTGTGTCACCACTTTGTAATTGCAAACACAACCACACATGAAGATTTTTTAAGACCAGTCTATAAATATATATACTTAAATCATATTTTCTGGCATACACTACTTTTCTTTTTAAGATACATTTGAATTAAATTATCATTACTGACTCTGTTGAATATTATTTTCGTCTAAGTTTGTTCAGATGAATAGAATAGAAACAAAATACCTTAGAACTTATCTCACAATGAGCCTTTTGAGTTTACAGGGACAATCTTTACATTTAGAGGTCTTATCTGCAATTACATATTACTAAAGGGGTCCTGGTGACTACTTGAGTTAGATTAAATTCTGGCTTGCCCTCCGGAAAAACATAGCTGCAAAGGCTGTGATAGAAGCCAGTTTTGACAAGAGGCCAAATGAAACCTCAGTGAATGTCAGGGGAGATATGGGAAACTGACAGGGCAATTGGAAGACATAGGGTTGGCCGTTTCTTCTAGTGCTTTAATAAAGCTACCATGGCCGCAGTGGCCCCAGGTCCCCTCTGAATCCAGATGTCAAATCCCACTTCTCTTTCAAAGGGTTTAGTGTTTTTCTTTATCATTTCTTCACTCTGGGTTACCTGTACTATCAAATCCCAGATATCTTAGGGCATAGCTCGGTCAGCAGTCCCAAAAATAACTCCTAACATTTCTTTTTTCTTCCCACTGAAACTCTGGAGAAACACCTGTTACTGTGCAGTGACACAGAAAATGGAATGGACTGTCTCCATTCTGTCTTTAGCGTCCTTGTCTATGCAGTACGTCAGTCCATTCCATCAAAGTTGGCACATTATAGTGTGACAATAGTTTGGCTATAAATCAATTGGTCTTTTCGCATTTACTTGCCAAGAATCTACAGAATGAATCGTGTAAATAAGTTCTTATCTTTTCAATCATTTCTTGCGTTCTTAGCCCCTCCCACAATATTTGAGGTTGGGAAGTTCGGTCTGCTCTGTTGAGGCGGAACTATGCCCGCACCAGAGCTGTTCATACCAATCAAATTGTCATGGTGGGCTTTATATGATGATGGACAGCTGGAGAGCAGAGATTTGTAAATTCTGCCATCGAGTCTGTTTTAGAAGACATCGACAGCGCATTCATTTTGAAAGAGGAACAGAGAAAAGCGATTTGTCGATCGAAAATATGTTTTTGCCGTCCTTCCTTCGGGATTATATGTTGCTCTGATTGGTTGTAGGTCTATCCAATTGAGCGAAGAGGCTTTTTTTCTGGGTTCGGTTGAAACACGCCCCATAATCACAGCCCAATGGAGCAGTATCAGACTCATATTCTGACTAGAATTATGAGTATGACAACGTCAGGCTAGTTTGTAGGAGTAACGCCAGATATTTCAAGATATTTCATCGTTGTGTTGCGACAACTTTACCCAATACAAAAACAAATAAAAAGCATTTTCTTTTAACATTCGCGATGTGGGGGGTCTGAGACAGCCCGACGGTTAAAAGAAAATGCTTCACTTTTTTTTGTATGCGGTAAAGTTGTTGCAATACGACGGTGGGTCACAATGACTGATGGGTCAGAATGACCCGAAGATAACACAAGGGTTAAGTTATCCACATTTTATCAACAAGCCCTTATGGCATGGAAATTGTGTTTTAGTCACAATTTTTTACCTCATAAAGCTATTATATGGAATAATGACAAAATTACTATTAAAAACAAAAGTATCTTTATGAATCATTGGCTAGTGTCAGAGCCTTTCCTGTTGTGTACAAAGAATATAGATCTGATGTAAATGCGATTCCCTCTGGTATGTCTCAGTTTATGAAGTGTCACTTGGCTTTTAAGACTATCCACAGAACAATTCCTGAGCTTACTATTAATGGTTAGACAGAGAACGGGCACGCTCTTGACTATGCTGAGTAATTTACATACTTGGGAAGCATCGTCAGCAAAGACAACTCTGCACAAAAATATATTAGAGCAAGACTCGGAAAGGCACAGGGTGCTTTTGCTAGGCTACACTCCATCTGGAAGTCTAAGCAATACAGCTTAAGAACAAAGGTCCGACTCTACAACAGTAACATAAAATCTGTGTTGTAGTACGGCTCGGACTGCTGGCGAGTAACATCTTACGACATGAAAAAAGGATAATCCATAAAGGATGCCTCACGAAATTCTGGCCTGAGAAAATATCTATACAAGAAGACAGTGCAACAGTCTGGTGCTAGAGATCAAACGCCGCCGATTCAAATGGCTCGGACACGTTCTCAGGATGGACCAGGACCACATCCCCAAGATCGCCCTACGATGGAATCCACCTGGGAAAAGGAAGCAAGGCCGGCCCAAGAACACCTGGCGGCGAACGGTGACAGCGGAGCTGAAAGAGATTAACCTAACCTGGGGCGAGCAATAGCCTGGCTCTGCCCACCTACGTACTTCCGCTCAATTTAGATTTTGCTTCTGTACTAGGTCTGGGCTTTCGGTACTAATTTCAGATCTTGGAAATAGATTTTCTATTTGGGCCAATCAGCGAACAGAGGGAGTGGCTGAGAACGATAACGTTAATGTCGTGCGCTAGTTTGTGTTGTAGTTCCGTAATGGTGGCGGAGAAAGATGCGAGCGAAGCCATTCGGTCCGTTGTGGCAACACGCCACGCCGGAGCGTGAACAAGAACAAGTGTTGCTGAGTTTTCTTCGTGGCAATGATGTTGTGGCCCTTCTGCCCATGGGGTTCGGGAAAAGTTTGATTTTCCAGCTACGGCAGCTAGTTCCGTTACAGTAGTGGTGAAGGAGTTAGCTATTGGTTATGGCAGATCAGAGTGGCTCTGGGCAGATCCAATAGTTTCAAACTTCAACAGAGTACCCGCCTACAAGGAAGTCAATGTTTGTCAATGGAGCGTAGCCAGACTCTCTGTACAAATGAAATGTACGAGAGTCTGGTTGGGACCAGGCTAGCAAGGCACAGCATGCGGCACAAGACAGGTCCAGATGGAGGCAGATCGTGGAAGCTGTATGTCCCATTAGGGACAAAGAGGATTAAGAGACTATTAATGGTATTGTTTTGACTTATACCAAGTTTACCAATAAACACATAAGGGAATTTCTCTATAGCAAGAGAAATATATCTCCAAGAGGGAAACCGTTTTAGAACTCATAACTGGAAGATATACAATGGAGAAAGGCTTGGCTCTGTCCCTTTAGATTTTGCATCTCTAACAAAGTCAGAGAGGTTCATTTAAAGATTTTACACAATTTCTACCCATGTAACTTAATGGTATAAAAATGTTCACAGGTGGATGTCAAGTGCTGATTCAGGCAGGAGGACTCAGTATATGTTTACTTGATGCTTTATTGCACACTGTACAATACATTATTGTACATTTGGTTTGGCATTGTGGTTCTGCTTGCATCGGCTCCCTGCCGCACCCAACGGAGACACCGTCTCGACCTCCGAGCAGAGAGCAGCGACGCATACCCCCTACAAGAAACAGGAAAAAAGAAACAAGGGAGGAGGCCGGGGAGGCGGAGGCAGCAGGATGACTGATGTCTATGTCGCACTAGCAATGCATATGCCGGGATACCCCGCTTTATACCCCGCCCTATTAAGACTGAGTACCCTGCACGTAATATGACGCGCTGCTGGTGACGCGTCTAGTTTCGTTTGAATTCCTGCAGTTTTTCTCTGGTGGACCGCTGTCTGGTTCTCCCTTCTCGTTGCGTCTCTGCGGCTGTGCCCGCTGTCACCTTCGGGTCCCCGGCCACCTGCCATGCCGAAATGAGTTGAAGCTCCCGGTCATCTTGGTCGGGTGGTGTCGTGATGACGGTGACCGGTAGTCCCCGCGAAGCCATGTCCTCCGTTGCCTGCGCCGCGCTCTGGTACAGCTGGATGCCATCATTATAGTAGACTCGAAGTTTTGCTGGGTAGGGGGTTTGGAACTTGATTTTCCGCTCCTTCAGTATCTTCTTCGCCTCAAAGTATTCAAAGCGATGTTTAAGCACCGCGGGTGGATAGTCATGGTCTATGAAGAAGCGAGTGTTGTTGTAGTAAACAGATTTCTTCTGCCATGCTCGGCAGATCACCTCTTCCTTTACTCTGTAGCTAGCAAACTTAGCAACAATAGACCGGGGCTTTGACCGTGCGTCCCCTGGTTTAGCTGCCTGAACTCGGTGAGCTCGCTCGATCCGGACCTCCATGTCCTCCGAAATATCCAATGTTTCTCTCAGTAGTTTCTCTAGGAAGCCACACATGTTCTCGCCCTCATCCTTCTCGGGTATACCATAAATCCGTAGGTTATCCCGGCGGGCTCGCCCTTCTTGGTCAATTAGCTTAGCCTCGGTGTTAGCTTGGCGATGCATTAGCTTTTTCATGAGCCTGCCCATAGCCTGTAGTGCTGTCTCGGCTTCTTCAATCCTACCTTCAGCTTCATCGAGTCTGTCGTTTGTTCTGCGTTGTTCTTCTTTTATCTCTGAGAGTTGTTGTTTATTGTCGCGCCTGAAGTCTTTTATCTCCCGCAATATGCAGCTCAAAGTAGTATGCTCTGCCCCATCATCCTCACTAGGCACGTGGGTAGGGGAGCTACTCGGGCTAGCTTGCGTTAGCTGAGACCATTCTTCCTCATTCCGTGTCTCTGTTGCGACCTGAGTTCTCCTACTTGCTTTCTTACTAGCTCTGCCCTCTGCCATATTTGTTTCAGTTCGTTGTTCGGGATATTCTCAATGTTTTTAGGGCTATTTTCTTAACAAGTCGGGGAGCGCAGAAGTCAAGCAGCCATCTTGTGTCACGTTCCGACCGGAAGTCCTATTAACGGTTTTTTTTAATTTATTTTTTATTAATGTTGTTTTTGATGGTGTGTTTTTCTGGACCGAATATCCGGATATTCGTTCGGAAAAACCAACGAATATTCGGAGCCTGAAAAATGGTATTCGGGCCAGCCCTAATACCAACTGAGGCAAACCCCCATCCACGAACGAGATTGCGCAGCGCCGGAACGATGTAGCCATAGACGGGAACGACGACCGACCGCGAGAACGAGGCGCATGCGAAAGAAAGACTTCCGAGCAACGACAAATGACTCACCGAGCCGGTGCGAGGACGAAACAACGAACACAAAATCGGCCGACAGGTGCAGCACGAATGCACCCTGCACCCGTCCAGCTGACCCCACAGGACTCGGACGGAACGTCGAAATGCGACGCTGAAGCCAGAAGAGCATAGAGACAGCCGCGATCGCCATTAATCCCGACTGCAGCCGCAGTCCATGTCGAACGCACCTATTACCGGTAGCCATAAGCCATGCCACCGAGACTACGGAAACTCCGACTGATCACGGCCAACATATAGGCCGACCCCTGCCGGATTTATCATAGATATGTAAATATGTCTATGGATCCATCCACTTACATTAATTCATTAGCAGACACTTTTGTCCAAGCGACTTCCAAGAGAGAGTTTACAAAAGTGCATGGGTCATGGATTCCTTGCTAGACCTACCTTTTGCAACACTGATGCTGAAACTCTTATACATTTATTTTTTA
This sequence comes from Mallotus villosus, assembly GCA_903064625.1. Lineage (NCBI taxonomy): Eukaryota > Metazoa > Chordata > Actinopteri > Osmeriformes > Salangidae > Mallotus > Mallotus villosus. The sequence continues at coordinate 144,109 of CAEFZP010003093.1, forward strand.
CATTTACATTTACATTACATTTACATTTACATTTACATTTATTCATTTAGCAGACGCTTTTATCCAAAGCGACTTCCAAGAGAGAGCTTTACAAAAGTGCATAGGTCTGATCATAACAACGAGATATCCCCAACATTGCAGGTAGTCAAACATGAATCATACATTGTGAAAAAACCCAAAAATAAGTGCC
>CAEFZP010003098.1:0-25748 GCA_903064625.1 Mallotus villosus
TATCTTTATTCTACTTTTGTGCAACAGCCCCCTGGTCACCAAAGAGCACTTGGGTTGAATTTGTTTTAAACCAACAACATACTATGTTGCTTTGATTGGTTGTAGGTCTATCCAATTGAGCAAAGAGGTTGTCCCACTACAGTGTGCTTCAGCATTTTGATTAGTAGCCCAGCGGCATAGCAGACCAATTGTTCTAAAAGCACCAAAATTGGCACACATGTAGATTAATACATTCTGAACAAATTTGGATATAGAGGCATTCAAGATTCTCCCTGTAGCACATTTGGCGGCCATTTTTTGAAAATGCTATTTACCATTAGCGTCATTGAATATGTACCATAATTTGTCTTTTTGTGGATGCTTGAGGTGATAAGTGTGCTAGAGGTGATAAGTAGTGTACAATTACACATACTTGTGTGCTTACCAAATAAAATGGCTACCATTTTACAAGAAAAATGAATTTTACTTTGCAGCGGCAGCGGTGGTGGCAGTGACGGCGGCTGCAGTAATAGTATAGTGTTGATAGTCATGGTACTTGTAGTAGTAGCTTGTGGTAACATGGTGGTGTTTTGTGTCTTTGCAGGTGAGGCTTTGATAACCATTCAACTGGTGGTGGATTACAGCAGCAGTAGCAGCACCACCTGACATCAGAGACGCGTTGTTCCAGACTGCAGCCATGGCAAAGAAGTTCCAACTGGTCAATACTTTTGAGCAACGTACTCCCACAACACCTCCTGAGACAAACTGGAAGCTGTGTCTTGTATGTCAAGAGGAGACAACAGAGTCACTTGTGTGCCCAGTACTGTCTAAACGCCGAGACCCTGGGAGTGGATACACGACAATGGCTGCAAACTTGGTCAAGTTTGATGAACTAGGAAAACTGCCCAGAACTGTTCAGTTACAGAGACTAGATGAAGGACAAGGTGTTGAGGCGACAATGGTTGCCCACCAGGCCAAGTGGCATAAAACATGTATGCTCCAATACAATAACACAATGCTACGAAGAGCAGAGAAGAGACTCATCGCAAGCAGCTCAGCATTTGGTAGTACTGACAATGTCCCAGGCAAGCGCGCCAGAACACACTCTTCAGAAGCCACTACCAGCGGCACCTCCTGCTTTTTCTGTGGAAAGTCTGGCACAGAGACCCTACATGAAGTAGCAACCTTCCAGGTGGACACACGCGTACGGAAGTGTGCAGCGCAAGTTGGGGACAATGAACTCATGGCCAGGCTCAGCATGGGTGATATGATGGCTCTGGAGGCCAAGTACCATTCCAAGTGTTTGTTGGCTCTTTAATATCGTGCAAAGACCACTGTAGAAACCGAGCAGAAAACTGACCATGAAGGTGTGATGTCAAGAATCGTACTGGCTGAACTGGTCCTGTATATCGAGGAAACCCACCTAGAAGAGGGCACCGCCCCAGTCTTCAGACTCGCAGATCTTGCAAAGCTATACACGACAAGAATGGAACAGCTCGGGGTTGCTTTGTGCAAGAAAGTTAATAGCACAAGGCTGAAAGAGCGCCTGTTAGCCCAGTTACCAGGCCTGAGATCCCAGAGCAAAGACCGAGATGTTCTACTAGCGTTTGATGAAGATATTTAGTGAAGCGCTAGGCAAAGCCTGCGAGCAAGACTATCAAAGCTATTCCTCTACGAGACAAGCAGCTCTTTCCATTGCGCAGCTTCTCAAGTTCAACAGTGTCAAGCAAAGTCGGAAGCAGGGAGCAACCAAGACACAGGAGCCTCCAGCTGTCAGACACAGTACGTCTCAAGAAACTCCTCTTCCAACCTATGTTGGGCTGATGCTGCATGCTGAAACACGCAAGAGAGTCCTGCGTCTTTCTGCACAGATGGGAAACGGCATGTGTCAGCTGTACCGCATAGAGCAAGTGGTCTGCCCGCCTACCCTGCGTAGCAATGTGTTCACAACTGCGGCTGTGGACAACATTGACCACAACCCAAGTGCCACCACAGCCAAGAATTCATTCCATGGAACAGGAATCTCGCTTTTGCAACACCCAACGTGTGCAGATGAGGGAGTGGATCGTAGCATTGCTCTCACTGGGCGTGATACTGGATCAAAGACGGTTGAGCCTCTACCAGAATATTACACGGATGTACGGCCTGTTGCTTCCTCTGTCAAAGGGCAAACGATCCCAGCTACTTCTGTGACCTCGCTTAGACGCCACAACTTTGAGCAGCACATAGAAGATGAGTATATGTAGCTGGAGAACACGAGAAGTGTTCTCAAAGATGATGTTGAGGCCTGTGAAAACACATCATGGGCTGCATACCATGCAAGGCACCAAGATCCAAAGCAACCAGTCATCACACCAACGTCCCTGCTTCCCTTGTTCCAGGAGAGTGCTCACACTGTGGCAATGATCAGACACTCTATTGATGTAGTCAGGAATGCAGTTCAACATCTCAACCCAGGCCAAACTCCAGTTCTGACTTGCGACCAGCCACTATTCACTCTAGCAAAACAGATCCAGTGGAAGTGGCCAGACACATATGGAGAAGACCAACTGGTGGTGATGTTCGGGGGTTGCATATTGAGATGACGGCACTGAAGACCCTGGGTGACTGGTTGCAGGGAAGTGGGTGGACCCAAGCATAATCCTGGTGACCAGATTTGAAAAGTTCAGAATCATAATTAACATAGTGTGGCAAAATCTACGTTATTGTATTACATGTATGTACTGCAGGATTACACAATACTGAAAGTTATTGTATTGGCAACTGTTTATTGTGTCCTCTTCTTGAACTTAGATTTGTTCATTTATATTAGATCTATCCATAAATGTATAACTGTAAGTACTGTGCCTAGAGACTGGGCTTTTGGTCGACTATATAACTACAATCTGACCATACTGTAAACTCCCCGTACTCTGTGTATTATTTTGACTACCATTCCATTGCAATTTTGCCAGCAATTTGAAATAAAAAAGCAACTTGAGCAATTAAAGTGTGTTACTGAAATCATGTACTGGTTATTAGAGGTATTATGTCATTGAGTATTGGAATCTTCATCAAATGTCCACTTTTTCCACAAAATGGCGGCCAGTTTGGGGGCCAATTTTGAAAAGATTCATCTAAATATATGTTAAACACTTATTGATGTTAATTCTGATGTAAAAAAAAATGAATTTTGGCCCATCTAGCACCATACTAACGACACATAATGAAGTCTATGTAATGACGCTAATGGTAAATGGCGGCCATTTTGAACAATGGCCGCCATATCTTCCACAGGGCTAATCTTGAATGCCTCCATATCCAAAAATGTTTAGAATATATTAATCTACATGTGTGCCAATTTTGGTGCTTTTAGAACAATTTGAACAATTGGTTTTGTATTTTGTACTATGCCGCTGGGCTATAGTGGGATGACTTTGGATCCAGAAACCCTTTTCTCTTCTGATGACTCCACAGTGGCTTGATTGAAAGGTTTTAAAACGGCAAGGCATTGTCGGATTGTCTCATAGTCCTCAGCAGTGATGGGACTCAAGTCTGTGCTCAAAGTGGTGAGAGGCAGAGAGTCTGTCCAGCATGGCAAATACACTGATCCACCTGGTGTCCACCTCCTGGATCATTTTCAGTTATTTTCTTCCCATATTGACCTTTATAAGCTTCTCCTTAGCTTTGATGCTGGATTTAAAATGACCCACAATTCGGCGTGCCCAAGTGTGGATCTCTTCCAGTTCTGGGGTTTGAGATAGGGATCTTTTCACCACAAAATGTAGGACATGGGGAAAACAAGTCAAATGCCGCACACTGAGCAGGTTTGCAGAGGCAATCTTGTTGGCTGCACAATCTGTGACCAGGCTTCTCACCTTTCCCCTGATTCCCCCACTCCACCATCAGGGTGTGTTTTACCTCAGCAAGGTGAGCTGCTGTGTGGCTTTGGGTAAACTTCCCTACCCCTAAAAGAACGATAGTTAATGGAGGTAACTCCAGTTCTATGAGTGGAGCGGAGCCCCATAGGGGAGCTCTGCTCCTATTGGTTTACCCGCTGCCTAGTGCAGCCAATGACTGAAGATCAAAAAGTATACACACCTGTCATCCACACAGGTGCCCTATAAAAGGGGGTGACAGCTGTCACTCGTCCTCCCAAAAGTATTAAATACAGCCGGGTTGAACAAGTCGAGCTGGGCCTGCAGCCCTATGGGGCTCCGCTCCACTCATAGAACTGGAGTTACCTCCATTAACTATCGTTCTATTTCGTGGAGCTCCGCCCCATAGGGGAGCTCTGCTCCTATTGGTTTAGGCGGAGCGAGCGAGGCCAGATATACCCCCAGCGAGACTAGATCTAAAAGACCCATAATCTCACAAGGCACCGAGGACAGACCTGCTGATGTAAAATATACCCAGGGTCTGTCCTCCCGGTCAGGCCGCTACTGTGACACAGAGAGCCGTCCAGGGTGAAAACAGGAGGGAGCTCACTCACAAATTCCTGTCGTTCCTCTCGCCTGCACAACAGCTAAGCTGGAGGGGCAACAGAACACATACAGTATAGACATCTCACTGAGAATGTCTGACTGTCCTACATTTTGGCGATATAACCATCATCAAGAACAACTCGCATCTAGGGCCCAAAGGAACCTCGCGAGTTGTCATCTCGCTACACCTGATCCACCAGCCATGCTGAGGACAGAATGCGCAAAAGATGAGGAGGAAACGTCCAACAGATAATATCGCACAAATGGTGAAGGCGACGACCAAGACGCCGCTTCACAAATCTCCTCCACTCCTACGCCCCTGAGGATGGCGGCTGATGCCGCCACTCCTCGGGTGGAATGAGCCCGAATGCCAGGTGGCACGGGACATCTCATAGACTCGTACGCAAGACCAATAGCCTCGCAGAGCCAGTGAGAAAGTCTCTGTTTGGAGAGTGGCAAGCCAGCCCTCGATCCACCGTAGCAGATCAGTAACTGGGGAGAAGATCTGATGCTTGCTGTGCATTCCAGATAGCGCGAGAGAGCGCGCACTGGACACAGGCTATGTAAGCGTCTTCCCTCCTCTCCGCTGTGCGGAGGTGGGAAAAAAGCTCTCAGTTCGCAGCTCTGTGCCCTGAACGCTCGGCTAATCACCTTGGGGATAAAAGCCGGGTTAGGACGCAACACTGCTCTTGTTCGATCACCTGAGATGATCAAACAATCCGCGCGTGTTGACACAAGTCGCTCACTCGCTTAGCCGTAGTCAAGGCGAGGAGCAGACTCGTTTTGAGAGAAAGCAGACGTAATGACACATCGTCTAATGGCTCGAAAGGTGGTCCACACAGAGCGTCTAACACCAGGGATAAATCCCATGTAGGTGTTGACGCTCTCGGAGGTGGCCTGAGCCTACACACCCCAGCCAGAAAACGCTTGACCAGCGGGTGGCTGAACAGTGTCGTTTTGGCGAACCCCTCGTGACATGCCGAAATAGCAGCCGCGTAAACACGAACCGTGCTCGCGGCTAAGCCCTCGTCAAACAACGATTGTAAGAAACACAAGAACATTTCGACCGGACATGAGACCGGGTCAAGGTTCTGTTTTCCACACCATTGCATAAAGGCTCGCCAGCGCGACGCGTACCCTCTAGCAGTAGATTGTGCGCGTGCACTCTGAATGGTCTGAATGACAGCATCAGACAGACCCCTGCGCTCTAAGAGTTCCCTCTCAGTAGCCAAGCCATAAGAGGGCCTCCGATCACTGGAGGGCTCTTCACCAGGCCCCCGGCCTGAGAGAGCGCATCCATCTGGTGAGGTATGGGCCAAGGCCCGCCCACCAGCATCCCCATCATCTCCGGGAACCACGGGGCTCCGGGGCGATCGGGGGCTATCAGAATGACCGACAGCCCGTCCGACCTCACCCGAGCCAGCAGGGGGAGGATGGAGGCCAGAGGTGGAAACGCGTATAGCAGACTTCTCGGCCAGGAACGGTGCGCGAACGCATCGACTCCAAGTGGAGGTCTGTCCTGTGCGCGCAGCGAGAACCACAGAAGACACTGTGGGCCTCATGTACGTACATTCGCAAACGTAGCGGTATTTGCGCCATGGCCAACCCGCAGATTGCGCACACTGTGATACTTCAGTTTACGTCGTATTTACGAAACCTGCAGGTCATCAGGTAATCAGCGCCTTTCTCCGCCCACTATAACGCACATTGCGAGCATTTAAACGCGCAATTGAATGGGCCTCCTTCTCGCTGTCATGGATCAGCCGAAGTCCAAACAGCGAAAAGGAAAATTCAGTGACAACGAAGTGGATATTCTAGTTCACGAGGTCACAGCAAATTTAAATGTAATTCAAGGCCGGAATTCAACACCAACACAGAAAAATGCCATATGGACAGAAATTACTAAAAAAATTAATGCAATATCATCAACACGCAGGCAAGTGGAAGATGTGAAAAATAGGTGGCAGGATATTAAACGTCGAACTAAAGAAAAAGTAGCTTTCAACAGATCACAGGCAAGGAAAACTGGTGCAGGTCCCCCCGAAGTACAGGAATTGACAATGTTTGAAGAGGTTGTACAGCAAACCCTGGCTGCTGAACAGGTGGAAGGCGTGGAAGGCATTGATACTGCTGAGACCACATTAGAAAATGAAGGTAAGTCTGATTAAGATTAAAATAAGATCATTGATATCTAAGATAAGATAAGATAGTCTTTATTGTCACTGTACAGTCACCCATACAACGAAATTGGGACTATCTATAAGAAATTGGGAAATCTATAAGCAAACATTTCATTGTTCCCCTTTAGCAAGCACATCTTCAAATGTTGGCGCTACTGCGGCATCCAGTGAAACCTCGTCTCGACCCTCTGCACCCGCACACATGGATGACCTGGATAAAATGCTTTTGATTGAGCAAAGGGGCCAAACGAAGGCGCTACAGCATATTTCTTTAGATGTGCAGCAGATGGCCACTCACATCAGGGATATGAGGCGCGACAGTCGGCAGGTTAAAGATCTTGTGGTTGCAGTAAATGGGATGACGCGAGCTGTCACTAAGTTATGTCGCCAGCAGCAGGAGACTAACAACTGCCTCAAGGCAATCATAGCAGCCATGACCGTAACCTCCAACCCTGCACCACCCAGCCCTGTGCCATCTCAACCTGCACCACCCTGCCCTGTGCCATCTCAACCTGCACCACCCTGCCCTGTGCCATCAACTGTACCGACGCGTTGTCTGAGAAAAAGAAAAACTGAGCAAACACAGTCAGATAAAGCAGCTATTAAAAGGAGATAATAAATACAAAATTGTGAAAGACGCAATTGCTTGTCTGGGTTATTTGTAATATTTTTATCCTCCATTTTCATTTTTACATGGTTCAGTGGGTTATACAACTCATTTCAACAAGGCATTATTTCACATTAGGTGAAATATCTCTGGACAATATCTTCTCGCAGACGTCTGCCTCCAGCCATTTCATGTTGTGGGTGTACCCCACCAAATGCATCCATGTCTTCCGGTGGCTCCTCCATGTCTTCTGGAATGTCCAGGGGCATGCCGTGGCGAATGGCGATATTGTGCACAATGCAACAAGCGACGACGATTTTGCACACTTTTTCTGGTGTGTACATAAGCGCTCCACCTGTACGGTCCAAGCAGCGCATCCGGTTTTTCAAGAGCCCAAATGTGCGCTCAATCACCCCCCTCGTCTGAATGTGTGCCCGGTTATAATTCCTCTGAGCTGCTGTTGTTGGGTTGTGTATTGGGGTCATTAGCCATGGTTGTTGGGCATACCCACCATCACCTGCAGCAAAATGTAGAACATAATTAAAAGATATTGAAGATACATTAAAGTGTGGTATTAATGCATGGGGTGTTTGATAATGTGTGCAGATACTGCAGATGGCTAGATAAATAGATGTACCAAACAAAAAAAACAATGCTTACCAAGTAGCCACGTCTCTCCAAAAGCCTGGTTGCACAATCTTTGATAGATGGCACTATTGCGGAATATGAAGCTGTCATGGACAGACCCAGGGAATTTGGCCACAACGTTTGTGATCAGCATGTCTGCGTCACATACAACTTGCACATTCATGGAATATGTATGTTTTCTGTTTCTGTAAACGTGTTCGTGGAGTGACGGGGGGACAGTTGGTATGTGGGTGCAATCAATGGTTCCTATGACGTTCGGAAAGTTGCAGATGTCAAAAAAGTCCTGCTTGATGCGTGTTATTTCGGCATTAGTGGTGGGGAAATGAATGTATTCACTAGTGCGCTGTAGCAAAGCGTTGAGTGCTTGTGCTATGATACGGCTGAGTGCAGACTGCGATATTCCCACTGCTGATGCTATGACTGATTGAAATGATCCTGATGCCAAAAATTGTAATGTAGCGAGGAGTTTAACAACTGCTGGAATGGAATGTGAACGCTGAGTCGAAGATTCGATGTCATCTTTGATTTGTTCCAGTAACTCTAATATTGCATGGCTGCTTAATCTGTAACGCGTAATTATTTCTTGTTCACTCAACTCAAAAAGTGTGATCCTTGTGCCAAAAATCCTTTGAGCTCGTCTCCTTTGCCTATGTCGCCGTCTGGCTCGGATTACTGCTGCCATTTCACCAGGAAACATCAGCGAGTAAACCTGCATCCTGGTTTACGCCTGCTTTTCAAAAGCGGAGAATTTTCACCGCAAATTGGAAGCACGCTTTCACGGGAGGTTTCTGTACATACCGCGGAATACATAATTAGGCGCAGTTTACGCATCTCCTCCCATCTCTTTATGGGAACTCCCACTTTCCCCTTGACACTCCCGTGAATGCATATGCATGACTCGGAAAAGCGCAATTTGCCATTTTCAGTTCCCGCGACACGCAGTCTGCGCTTTTCACCCAGTGCGGCATGTTTGTACATACCTCGCCATGTTTTTACGCGCAAATTGCGAAACAAATACGCCTGAAGTGGGCGCAAAAGCGTTAGTACATGAGGCCCTGTGTGTTGGCTCGTGACGCAAACAGATCCACCTGTGCTCGGCCGAAGCGTGCCCAGATCAGAGACACGATGGACGGTTTCAACCTCCATTCGTCCTCTCTCGGGCCGCCCCTTGACATCAGGTCCGCTCCTTCGTTGAGCAGACCTGGAATGTGCAGCGCTCTCAGAGAGCGTAGGTGCGTGAAAGCCCAAGTCCACACTTCCTCCGCTAAGCGATGAAGTGATGGAGAGCGCACCCCTCCCTGCCTGTTGATGTAAGCCACCGTCGCTCTGTTGTCGGATCTGACGAGAACGTCTTGATCCTTCAACACCAACGCGAAATGGCACAGAGTCAGTCGAACCGCTTCGAGCTCCAGGAGGTTGATGTGACGCGTCTCTGACGGTTCCCATCTCCCTCCTATCGAGCCCGCCCGACACACTCCACCCCACCCGGTCAAGGACGCATCCGTAAAGACCGGGTAGAGGGCTGTCACTCTGCCCATGTCGACTCCGCGCGTCATGACGCGCGGGTCTCTCCAATGGTCCAGATCGGCCTTGACTGATCTCGGTATCACTAGCAGTCTGCGGCGGTGTCGCACCGGATCCAACCGCAGCTGAGCGAACCATCTCTGCAGCTTGCGCATGTATAACAGGCCTAAAGGCACTACTACATGCGCCGCCGCCATCAACCCCAACAGGGACATCACCGATAGCGCGGTGATTGTGCGTGAGACCCGGAACGTGCGGAGAGCTATCGAAATAGCCTCTCTCCGTGGTGCCGATAGTCTGGCTCTCATCCCAACAGTGTCCAAATGGATACCTAGGTAGGTAAACTGTTGAGCCGGCCATGGAGCGCTCTTCTCCCAGTTGACAGCGAACCCCAACTGGCTGAGCTGGCTCACCAGTGAGGTCGCGTCCTGGATAGCTCTGTCCGGAGACTGAGCCAGAACTAACAGGTCGTCGAGGTACGCCAGAATGCGTATTCCTCTCCGCCGTAACGGTTCTAGAGCTGCTTCCACGCACTTGGAGAAAGTTCGAGGAGCCAGCGCGTACCCAAACGGCAGGCGCGTGTACTCGTACTTCTTCCCTTCGAAGGCGAAACGCAGAAATCTCCTGTGCTTCGGTTTGATAGGCACATGGAAATACGCGTCCTTCAGGTCTATGCTGATCCCAAAGTCGTTCCGCTGTACACAAGTCAGCAAACGCTTTATCGTCAGCATACGAAAGGGCCGTTTGGCCACACTCTCGTTGAGCACCCTCAGGTCTAGAATCGGCCTCATCCCCCCGTTTTTCTTGGGAACCAAAAAATAAGGGGAGTAGAGACCCGAGTTCTCCTGATCTCTGGGGACCGGAATCACCGTCCCTTTGGTCAGCAAGCTCGTAATCTCCTTCCGGAGCGCGAGTGCTTTCAGCGGGCAGGACAAGCGTGTCTCCCTCACTCCTCTGAAAGGAGGGGGAGTCCGCATGAACTGGATGGCATAGCCCTCTCTCAGTATCCTGTCTAGCCAGCTTGGCAGTGAGCATGACTCTCGCCACTCTGCATAACGCAGAGAGAGCGGGCGTGCGATCAGCTGCGGAGCCGCAGACAGGAAACGGCCGTACTCTCGTCTGACCCCAGCCGCCGCTGTGCACCGAAATGGCGGTACAGCCCAAGGTGGGGTCGACTCGAAAGGGCTGGGGCTGCGCCCCCTGATCAAGAGAGGTCTGAGCTCTGTCGTCGTTATGAGCCTCGGAAGGTCTCACAGCACGGTCAGAGCTCTGGGCGCACAGCCGCAGCGATGGCTCTTGTAACGTGACAACAGAGCCACACGCTGTGTCATGGTGCGTAGAGACGGGTAGCGGTCTGGCCACACGCTTGCTAGCTGGGCCAGATTCTGCTACAGTCATAGTGCATGACGGTCCGGCGTCGCTAGTTGAATAAAACTCACGCACCGAGACCAACTCGTTAGATGATCCCACACCAGTAAGAGTGCTCAACTCTGTACCGGTCGGGCTCACAAGAGGCACTGACTGGAATATATGTCTTTCTTGGATAAAGTATTGTGGAGGTACCAGCCTCTCCTTATCAAACTTTATTACATCAAAACACATTGGGGGGACCGAAGCGTCGATCCCCGCCGCCAGTCACGCCTTTCTCTTCCTGCTCTGGCCACCACGCCAGGCAGGGGCAGGTGGACGGGCGAAACCCGTCCTCTCCGCTGGAGCCGTGGTGTGCGGCACAGACGTCGATGGAGGGTGGGGCGCTTGAGTTGCAGCCGCATCTCTGCTCGCCGCTGCTGGTCGGCGAGGGCGCCGTTTCCTGCCCTGCGACGTCCCGGCCGAGGCCAGGGAAGAAGAGGCGGCGGGAGGCTTCCGTTGCAAGGGCATGTGCCCTGACAGGTGCTTCCTCTCCGCCTCCAACCGGGAGAATCGCTCGGAGGCCGAGGCGACTGCCGGCCCAAAGAGTCCATCCTTAGACACAGGGGCATTAAGGAGGGCGGTTTTATCCGCGTCCCTCATGGCCGTCAAGGACAACCAGAGGTTTCGGTGGATAACCACGCTGCTCGCCATCGAGCGGCCTGAACAAATCGCTGCCCCCTGGGCGAGGAACACGGCCGCCGATGTCATCCTCGCCACGAGGGATGCCTCCGCGGCAGACAGTCCCTCTGTCTTTCCCGTTGACAGCTTAGTGACCGCTGCCATGAGCAAGGCGGCGTTGCTGGAAGCAGCTGCCGCCTGCGCTCCCCAGACATAGACCTTATCGGCCAGAGAGGTCGTCAGCCTGTCCCGAGGGCTTGGCAGGGTCGCCTTCCTGTTGGTTGACCACGCGCTCGCTCCCGGAACCAGGTACGCCACCAGCGATGGTTCTAGGGGCGGGGGGCCGGCCTTTACAGCCTCCAGCATCCCGTCTACCCGGGAAAAGGGCAAAAGCGCCTTAACAGGCGCGTTGGCTGCCATCGGCGCGTCCCACGAGCCCTCGACATAGTTAGCCAGTTTAGGCATGGCGGGGCAGGCTGGACGGGTCGGTCTGGACCTCTTGGCGTAGGGCCCGACATCCCATGGGTCGTCCTGCTCCACAGGAGGGGAGACCGGCATGGGGACACCCATGATGCTCGCCGCATGGGCAATTAGGATGGGGAAGTCAGCGCTCCTAGACAGAGGAGAGGAGGCGGGGGGGGCGGGAGCCGCTTCCCCGTCCTCCTCTGAGGCCGAGCTCGACACGCCCCCTGCTCCCTCAGAGACGGAGAGGGGGGTCGAGCGCAAGACGCTCTGCAGGAACTCCTCCACAGGAGGGTCCTGCCCTAGAGCTGTCTCGCCCGCCACCTCGGGAAGGCCTAGGTCATCCGACCCTGAGCTCTCCTCATCGGAGAGCAGGGCGGAGACCACGTCCGCGAGGGGCTCTTCCACCTGGAAATACTCGTGCCGCTTATGTCTCTCCGTTTTAGAGAGACTGGCGCACTCGGTACACGCAGGGGAATCCACCAGGCCGTCTCTGGCGTGCCGAGGTCCCAGACACACGAAACAAAATTCGTGGCGGTCCCCTTCGGCCTCCAGAAAACGGCACCGGCATTGAGCTCTTAAAAGAGCTTTGCGCGGCAACGGTGGCATGGAAAAGCTCATTTTACTCTTTAATCTCGTCAAAAATTCAGAACAACCCGTGCTGAATTTTTTGGGAGGACGAGTGACTGCTGTCACCCCCTTTTATAGGGCACCTGTGTGATGACAGGTGTGTATACTTTTTGATCTTCAGTCATTGGCTGCACTAGGCAGCGGGTAAACCAATAGGAGCAGAGCTCCCCTATGGGGCGGAGCTCCACGAAATAGAACTGTGGACAGCTTTGCCTGGTCTGTGATGTAGTGGCTCCAACATTCCGGCCCCTAAATGTTCTGTAAACAAACAGTACAATTTGTGGCAACCAAAGGGGCGCAGCTAGGAACACAAGGCACCACACGGGTTGGGATATGTTCAAAACAGGCGTTTATTTCCAGCAAAACTACCAACAAAAAGATACAACAAAATCAGGTTCTCCCTCGGTTGAGGGACTGGTCTCCTGGGCTGTCTGGATCTCCACTCCTCATTCTAGCTACTTCCCCCCGTTTGGCAGGGGTGGCCTGCCTTTTATAATGGGGAGCTATGTCGCTCGTTGTCTCTGGTGGGGGCGGATTCCGGACGTATCTTCCCACGATCACCTGACCCCGGGCTTGCCAGTGCCGCTGCCCAAGGGGATGCGCCCCTGGGTTGCCACAAATTACAAAACAAGATCTAACAAGAGAAAGTTGTCTAATAGGTGGAGCAACGCGGGGACCCGGACCCAATTTAACAGGATCCAACAAAGGGCCTCGGAAACCCGGTTGAAGATTGAGGGGCTGCTCCTGCTCCCGAATGGGAGGCGCACGCGAAATAAAACTGATTCTCCCATTTCATCCCAAGCAAGTGCCATTGGGACGGGTGAACGAGGACGATCTTGAAAGCGTCAGTGATGTCAGCTTTGGAAAGCCAGGCACCGGGCCCCGCCATCTTTGAGTTTGATGGCCTGGTCCACAGTGGCATAGTGCAGCAGGAAAGGCTTGAGGGGAATGAGCCTGTTTACACCGAGACCAGAGCGCAGAGCAGACAGGTCCAGAATGAGACGTTTCATGCCCAAATACTTCCGCGTAGCGACGCTGAGGGGACTACTACGGAACAGCGAAAACGGGGACGAGTTGAACGGGTCTATTACATAGCCAAGGATGGAAAATAGCACTCGCTTCACCTACCGGCCACTGTGGCGGGTAAATAAAAATAGCATAGAGAAAATTTGGGCACGCGCCTAAGCCGTTTCCAGAGATCCTATGACAAATCCCGAGCGTCTAAGGCCAAAAAAAAGTCAGCGATGAAAAACGCGAACAGTGTAACTCACACTCAGATTGCCAGTTTACACAAATCACAAAAATAATCGGACCAGCTGGCTAAAGCAGAATTCCCATATCTCTTGAAAGCTGCCTTGCTCGACTTTTTAGATGTAGAATTGACTGTAAAATTATTAACTTTGTGACATGACGTGAAGATGTGGCTGCCGCCTCACTATGCGGTCTATCGGGCGACATTCTCACTCAAATTTCGCTACACATTAATCGCTTTCTCTCTTAAAGGCTGTCCTCTACATTTTCGTCTTTTTAAATCTAACCATTTGTATTATCCGTGTAATTCTCTAGCCATTATAAAACTCTTTTCCGGTTTTCTGCCACTATGTTGCACGCGCATCCTGAATGTTAACAAACAAATAATTGGTAATCGAGTTGATAAGCGTGTCTTCTTGTCTGATAAATACGCAACTGTGAGGTGCGCGAATGGACAGAGCGGCCAGTAAACTGTCGTTCAGCTGCGAGGGCCAGCCCGACGTGCATGACTACACCTGTACAAATGCAAATTAAATTTCCACTCAAAATGCTGACAAAAGTTTGATTAACGATTTCCAACGCAGCCGCATTGGTATTCTTGACCTGGAATGATAATATATAGTGTAGGCACGAAGGAAATTGCAAAAAACCTGGGAATAAATACATGGATTAGAAACAAATAAAAATAATATATCTTTTTTTTTGCACCGAAGACCCATTTTGACCCAGGAAAAACCCTGGTTGGGACTAAAAATCTAAAACTGGAAGCCATAAAAAGACCACGAATCATCAAAAGATCTTGTAGTATTCATTTTCACGTGCGGTTACTCATTGCCGGTTAAAAACAAGAAAGTGGCAGGTAAAAACATTGAGTGGCCGGTAGATTTTGAAATTGTAATTTCCATCCCTGCATAGCGCTGACTGCACTCTCTGGCCAGCAGCTGGGAAATGACGACCGGCTCCCGCAGCGCTGACTGAAGGTTTCCTAAAACCAGAGAGGCAGACAATGGACATAAAACCCCCACCCTGAACCCTTGAGTCAGACCAGTAAGCAGATGATTTACGAACACTGCATTGGGATGGAACGAGAGTTTGAAGGCCAGTGCAGACGCATTTATTAAAGTGGAAGGGTGCTCGGCCGTTACTTCGGACCACCACGACGCCCTCGCTGAGGGCGGCCCCGACGTGGGCACACAAGACCACGGATGGGCTTCCTGAAAGCCGCTGCAAACATGAAGGAAATTACAATTGCCATAAGAGCACACACTGGAAGCAACGTGCACCTTGTGGCCTCGAACGTCTACGTTCGCCTTTCCAATGGGAGCACCAAGCCCGCGAGCGCGAGGCTGGGACTCGGGATCCCCCAGGACAAACGGAACCAGTGGACAGAGGAGAAAGATGCCCCAAGCCGCAAGACACGGCCTGGGAGCCCCCGACCAACATCACCAGCAGCTCAGTATCCAGCACGGACCAGATCAGCAACACGTTAGAACTGGAAACGTGTGTCGGGGTTACACTGAGGCTTTGTGAATGCTTCACCTGCCAATTTGAGCACAGAAAAAAGTTCAGAGTTAAAAACGACAGAATAGCTAGGTAGATTAAAACATGTAATTTTTTATTTCAACATGTATAACGTTATTACAGACACCTAGCATTAGCTATATTTACATTGGTAACGTTAGTTATATGGTTGAATTATGTTATGTTGCTACTTGTTGGAGTGGCGTTAGTATGCTTAACTACTTTTCATCTGGTGTCCTAATGTCACTGATATTACAACAGAATCTGATGGCAGTTCAGTCATAAACATGTATTAATGTAATGTCGCTTGATTAACAGACTGCCACTTAACCCTTCCTGTGATCAAGAACATTTTCTTCATCTCCAGATGATACATTTCGGGATCATTAACCCATCCTGAGGTGAAGTAGTGGTAGGCTTCAGTTATTTTAAATGCCTTAAAGGGGTCATATACTGATAGGGTATTTCACACTGTTCCTTAAGGTCTCCGAATAAGGTCTCCTGTTGAACAGAGCTTGACTGCTAGATGTACCGACTCAAACATGGGAGGACAAGTATCATCACGCAGAGACTGGATGCAAGTTCTGAGAATATTACACTCAATTGTTTACTTTGTGCAGGTGCGTCAGCATATATAGACAGTCAAATGACACACCTGAAATGGATCAGCAATAATTGGGAGCACAATCAGTTGCCAATTACTATCTCCTGAAAATGGCCCGGGTGCTGTTTTATGCGTCCAAATGCAACCCTGTTAAAACCGTTTTCCATTCCTGCTAAATGTGAGGGACGCACAGACCTAGTTGGCTGTAGAGGGCTGTCAACAGGGCATGGAAGCTTTTATTGGGTCAATCTTGGTGTCAATCGAAAGGGGAGGGTTCAACGGACATTTTGATGTCTTCCTTTCGAGAATAGTATATTGGCAAGCGGAGAAAATATTACCTTCAAGTGAATAAAGTATTTCTTTCGTCGCTAACTAGCATAATGAAACAAAGGATTCTACCTATTTATGAATGTATTTGGACAAACTTTGAAACATGGTTAGATACTTTGGACCTTTGGGAATGTAACCAGCCGAAATTACCGACGTTAGATGTACTTGCTGTTGCGACTTGATCTTGAAAAGGTTTATTTCAACAACGAACAAAGCTGCAGAGCAAAGACACAACATAGCCAAACATGCATTGTGAATTGTACACAGGTTATTTATTCGTTAGGGAAATGAAATAACGTTGGCTCCATTGCCAATAAACTAAATCATCACACATTCTACCTCTTCTAGATACAGGATATGTTAGCATTGCTAATAACGTTTAGCGACAAAATCATACTTACAGCTTGCAATTGTGTTGATCATACAGTTGGATGTGTAAGTACATTTTGGGGCGTGACAAAGGTACAGACCAGAGCCAAATAAGGCGAGGGCTTTTGGGAAACCGCCCATTTTACAGCTGCAGTTTCAAATTGTGAGATTTGCATAGGAAAGAGGTGTCAATGGACTTTGAGGTTCACTGTATGTCCATTTTACCCACAAACCGTTGTTATTCAACTATGACAAGGTAAACTCGATTTTGCGTTTAACGTCCCTTTAAGGCAGTGTTACTCATTGCAAGGCTCACGAGCCTCCTGCGGCTTGCCAAGTTTTAATTTGTGGCTCGCATGGCATTAAATAACACGGTCAGTTGACCTAACGTGAAAATAGGCAGGGCAGACAGAAATCTGTCCCAATGGCTCTCTATGAGAGCTTGATGCAGTTCCATTTTTCACCACGAGTTGACATTGGAAAGGTTGTGAGGCGCTGTAGAGCTAGGGAGGGTTTAGAGACCGTCTCAATCTGGCAGTTCATAGGCACATTATAACAACAACGCTTCCAGTTTATATATATAGTGGCATATGCCTCACCAATGAACATCTTGCATGCCTCACAAGGATTGCAACGACAAGCTACAAATATATGGATTTCTGCTATTACTGAGAATTTAAAAAAGTTATTTACCAAAGACCAATTTGTAATTGAATGCAGCATACATTTCCAAAAGGTCACCTAAGTCCTGAGGCAAATGTTCTGCATGTATGCAGATAGCTTTCAGTATGTTGTTGCTCAAAGTAATTTGCAATGGAACTTATACTTACGTTCCTCTGGGGTGAGTGCATTTGACGGTTGACCGACAGGAGGCTGGAGGTTTGCAGACAGGGTGCTTGCTAGAGGAGGTGTGGAGGGGATAGGCAGTGCTGGAGGAGGTGTGGAGGGGATAGGCAGTGCTGGAGGAGGTGTGGAGGGGATAGGCAGTGCTGGAGGAGGTGTGGAGGGGATAGGCAGTGCTGGAGGAGGTGTGGAGGGGATAGGCAGTGCTGGAGGAGGTGTGGAGGGGATAGGCAGTGCTGGAGGAGGTGTGGAGGGGATAGGCAGTGCTGGAGGAGGCATGGAGGGGATAGGCAGTGCTGGAGGAGGCATGGAGGGGATTGGCAGTGCTGGAGGAGGTGTGGAGGGGATAGTGCTGGAGGAGGCATGGAGGGGATAGGCAGTGCTGGAGGAGGTGTGGAGGGGATAGGCAGTGCTGGAGGAGGTGTGGAGGGGATAGTGCTGGAGGAGGTGTGGAGGGGATAGGCAGTGCTGGAGGAGGTGTGGAGGGGATAGGCAGTGCTGGAGGAGGCATGGAGGGGATTGGCAGTGCTGGAGGAGGTGTGGAGGCAGCAATCCATTTCGCTGAAACTCTTGGCTGGGGTTGCACATATTTTTTTAGATGATCGATATTGATCTTCTCAAATATTTTTTATTTTTGAAGGTCAGCACTTTTTTCCTCGATATTCACTATCGTGTATGGACCCAAAAGATCATCTTCCATCTTGCCCCCCTTCCTTTGTTCCTGGCGAATGTTTTTTCGCAACACCAGGTCTCCCACCACAAAGCCATCATCCTGGCCCAATGAAAGCTTTCGCTTCCGCACCCTCTTTTGGCCTGCCAATATATTGGCCTGCACTTTGGGGTAAACATCCGTAAGTGTGGAAGTCAATGACACCTCCTGGTTTCCAGCCAGTGCATCGACTTCCTCGTCAGTTATCTGTAGCATTGGTGGAGATAAGTGAACACAAGTACAGATTATAGCAGATACCATTATTGCCAAAGTAGTTATATACTGCAGGAAAATGCCATTATACCTGCCACTTGTCCGGAATTTCCGACGGTTAACGGGCCTCCCTTCCATACATAAATAAGTATTTTGTTATGATCTGTTTTTTGTCCGTAGACCAAATACGGTGGGCTTTAAATACTCGTCCCAGTCACATGGATGGCCCTTCACCATTTTTTTCAAAGCTCTGATATTGGAAAATGATTTTAATTATTCACTATAATTACACAGTTATATCATATATAGAAATGTGTACAAAAAACAGGATTCTCACCCTTGAATGGTGCCATTGAGCTTTTCCACCAAGCCATTGGTTTGCGGATGGTATGGGGAACAGAGGCTTCTGGCAATGCCAAGCTTGGCACACATGTCCTGGTTGATCTGGCAGTGGATATGAAAATTAATATGATACTTTTTCCCCTCGTGATGTGATGTACAAGAATACAGTGTTATCAAATGTCTCTCAATTTGACTTACTTTGTTAACAAATTCTTTGCCCTGGTTGGTAAGTATCCTTTTGGGTGCACCATATTTATAAAATAAGTCCATTATGCACCCTGAAACTTCTTCCGCCTTTTTGCTTTTCAGTGGATATACCTCCATCCATTTCGTAAAATAGTCCACCATTACACACATGTACATGTTTCCATTGTTGGAGCATTTTAACGTTCCAACCAGGTCCATTCCAACCAGTTCAAATGGCTCAGAAACCTCCAATGCAAACCAAAGAGTAACATTAATAAGAATTCCATGTTAAACAAAATGTTAAATGTAATGAGGTCAGATTCACCTCTATAGGTTTGTACTGCGTTTTTTCCTTTATAGAGGCCCTATTCCTCCGACAGTCATCACACTGTGAGATCTAACAAAGTAAAAACAATTGAGAACACTTGTGACATGTGTAGCCTAAATATTTTCATAAGCTTTACAGACATATATTATATAGGGCCTATTATAATGCACTCACCCATTTGGTGATGTCTGCCTTCATCCCAGGACAGTAGAATCGTTGCAGGATGGCGTGCATGGTCTTTTCAATACCACAGTGAGCCCCAATGGCACTGGCATGGAACTCCACAAAGATTATTATTGGCCTCCTGTGGGGTGCAAACAACCTTTGCAAGGCCATGTTGATGTTCGTCTTTCTTCCTCTGGCACTGGTATTAGGGAAACATTTCCATAAACATTTTAACATACATTTCAAAATGTTATAATGCAATGGGTAAAATGCTGTTGTGTGGTTTGCCTTACCAATGACTTGGTAACTCTCTGCCCTTCTTTTCAAACTGTATTTCTCACTCTTGGTGGAGTTTGGAGGATATAAATTGCTCAGTTTCAGGGAAACAATTTCTTTGACTTTTGGGGGATCCATATTTGCTCTCACTAACTGACCTACTCACTTACTGACCTACTGCTGACTGACTTACTACTGACTGACCTACTACTGACTGACCTACTGACTGACCTACTGACTGACTGACTGCAAAAACCATCAACCCACTGTTGCTACTCAGAAAAGAAGCTTTCACCTGCCCCCTTTATACTCGCTCAATTGTGCTGTACAGATGTGTGCAATTACTGTAATTGGTTGATAAGTGGCATGATATAGAAACATGGGCACAGACATTATCCTACTTTTAACCACCATGGCAATTTAACCCTAACAGATTAACCCAAATCAGGTGCTTATGTAAGGAGTTAAGCCCAATTTATACTTAGGTCGCCGACACTTTTGAAAAGGTCGCCGACAGAAATGACATCACTGTCGACACTTTTAACCGTCGCTTGGAAGTGTCGCCTACAAGGAGAAATTTCTACTGGCGCTGATGTCGTCACATAGTGTCGCGCAAGTGTGATTGGCTAGATAGACGGCACGTGTCGTCATTGTTTGAATTTTCAGCGAGCGCTCAACATCTGTTTTCTAACAGCTGTTTATGATGGAAGGAATAGAGGAGATATTAGCGGAGCAAGTGAGAAAATATCCTCACCTGTACAATGCCTCTCTGCCATTCTACAAAGACAGCCAAGTCTTACTTAATTAATGGAGGGAGATTTCGGAAACAATTGGCTTGACGGTAGTGGAGTGCAAGGCGCGGTGGAAGAAACTCTGTGACAGGTAGCTAACTAGGCTAGTTACTACTGTATAGCTAACGTTAAATTGTTCCTGGTGGTGGCTAGCTAATGAAGGTAACAGTCAGAATACAAATAAAATAGCTAGCTATAATAGATAGTGTTAAGTTATTTTAATAAAGGTCACTCATAATAGTAGCATGTACATGTACAGGTATAACAAGGCCAAAAAGAGGAGCCGGAGGAAAGCGTATCCCTGACATTTATCTAAGCCTCTCATGGATGCACGACTATGTCAGGCTCACCAACAACACCATGACAAACCTTCCGGAGAGAGACGAGGTGACAGTGAGTAGGCCAGTATAATTGTGTCATTACGCTGCAGTCAAACATTATATGGCAGGGGCTACATTGAAGCTACTAGTTTGTTAACCCTTTAAATACACAGTATAAGCAATCTGAAATGAGGCACAATGCTCGAAATGATTGGAATCATGCCGAAATTACATTTATATATATATATATATTTCCTCTCAATGTGGTATTCAATGTGCAATGCTTATAAATTAAGGCTTTACAATATTTTCCATTGCCTCTTAGTCAGAGAATAAGGAAGGGACTATTAACAAGGAAGACCTGGATACAATCTTCTCTGGGACCAGCACAGCAGAGCCAGCTGCAACACAGCCAGCTGCAACACAGTCATCCCAGCGTAGAAAGAGAAAAATGACAGAAGAGGCAATCATGGAGAGGCTGGAGGAGCTACGGAGGATCCGGGAGGAGAGACAGGCCCGT
Source organism: Mallotus villosus (assembly GCA_903064625.1). Classification (NCBI taxonomy): domain Eukaryota; kingdom Metazoa; phylum Chordata; class Actinopteri; order Osmeriformes; family Salangidae; genus Mallotus; species Mallotus villosus. The sequence continues at coordinate 21,290 of CAEFZP010003098.1, forward strand.
GCTGAGAACGAGGACATTGTTTTTGGCAACATGGTGGCCAGCATGCTCCAAAAACTGCCCCCACAAAAGAAGAGCGAAGCAAAGTTTGCCATCCACAAAGTATTATTTGAGCTCGAGCAAGCAGGGGAGGAGTAGTCTCGCAATAAAAAAAGAAATCAACGATTTTGATGAGATTTATATTATTATTTATCATTGCAGTATATTATTATTTAGGCCTATTAGTGCAGTTATTGTTGTGGGTGGGGATTGAGGAGACCTCTTCTGACATGGTCAAACTGCCAGGGTACATGACCCAACTGTCAATCAGAGAAATGGCTGTACATTTTGAGAGAGGGAGATATAAGAACTAGAGAGCATGCAATTTCTGGGGAAATTGTGAGGGTGTGCCTGTTTGCGTTGGTTGCAGGTGGGTCCGTCCCTTTAAGTTTTTCCCTTCTAGTGATATTTTCAAGCATTTAGCCCTAGCCTACTCATAGGCTATTGCATAATTCCTTAAGAACACCCTTGGAAAGAAGCTACTGTAACAACGTTATCACTGGCAATATTTCAGATGGAATCGCGATTCAAACAGTATGTCTGCTAACTGAAAATATGCCCCCAAAAAACCTAAATAAGTTTGACATTTATTTAGTAGAAAATCGGTCATGCATAAAAAGCTCAATAGCGATCATTGTCAGTAACAACGCAAAATGCGATATAGCCCTTTGTGGAGAAGCTGCCCTTGTAAGTTGTGTACTACAGTGTTCGTCTTGGTAGCTAGCGATTGCGTTGGTGGCTGGACGAATTGTACGGTACCTCCCAGAAGCGGTCTGGAACGGAAGACTACAAGGTAGCAAATTAGCTGTAGCTAGCTAGGTTTAACACTTTTGGTAACAGATACAGTAGTAGAGATGTGCCGGTGTAGCAGCTAGAGCTAACTCCTCTCTGAAATAGCAGACTACTGTTTCCGAAAGTAGATATATACTAGCTTAGCTCTGATATCAGCGTACAGTAGGCTATAGAGCTATCATATTTTAGCTGCCTACATTTCAAAATTGTGTTTCATAGCACAATGTTAAATAAGTAAATAGTTAGCTATCACCATAGCCTCTTTGCTTGTGGTATTACAAATCGTTGACTTGCAATGTCATGTCTAATAAATACCAAAACAAACATTTATTTGTGAGGAATGGTTATTTTAACAATTGAAAACAGATGTATCACAGACCGCTGTCGCATGAGTCGCATGTCGCCCGGGCAACAGAGGGTAATGTCATGATGCTAACTACATACTACTATTTCCGAAAATATATGTACTTAATAATATCAGCATATATGATATTGTACATAACATTTCAGAATGTTGTTTTGTATGACAATGTTAAATGAGTAAATAGTTATCACCCTGGCTTCTTTGCTTCTGGCATTTCAAGTTAGCCTAGCTATCTCCCAGAAGTTAACGAGCTGCTAAACGAATGTTCTTCTACAGCCTGGCACTGGCAGTCACGCGTGTTTTCGTGACGTTAGGAACGTCAATGACTGTGGCTAGCAAGTTAGCCACATTAGCTTCACTTTTCGCCACAAAAATGTACTTTAAGCTTAAACCATGCATCGGAACGTAAATTCTGATACAAGCAACTCAATCGCTACCAAAACGGAACGTTTGACCGGGTCGTTCTCTATGTAGTCCAAATATTGACCGAGTTTTAGGGGTGGGAAAATAAACAATAAAAAGAAAAATAATAAATATATATGTGAGATAACAAAGGTTGACGCTCCTGGGCCAGGAGCGCACACCCAATAATAGAGAGCATGTCAGTGGAGGAGGAAGTTGATTTATTAGAGGAAGAGGAATTACTAACAGAATTACTGTTAGCGAGAGAGCAGGGGCACAGAAGGGAGAGACGATGGTGTGTTCGTCCTCTTAACAGGACTCAAGAGAGCAATGGAGAATATCTGCATGACTCTGTCTTTAACTACTCTAAAACTACTACTCTAAAAGTAACTCTTGAGGTCATCCCTGGTGGCAACGGCAGCTTGGGATGCCCTCGCGTTTGACAGACGCCCAATACCCATCAGGTTATTGTCCCCGGCAACCACCCGTCTCCACTCCCCTGGCTGGATCTCCTGAGCCGCTGACACTGTCTCAGTGAAGTTTGGGGGGATATATTGTTAAGGATAGTGTAAACTGGGTGTTGAGAGGAAGAATGATACACGGTTAAGCATCGGACCAAGTTATTTGTAGTTTAATTAGTAATGATCCAAGGGGGGGGGGTTGAGTTCTCCAGAGTTGAGAGCAGGTCATCTCGAGGTCCTGATGATATACGGGGTGGGGTCTTCAAGGGGGAGGGGAGAGGGTAAGACCACTCCTAGGTCAGATGATGTGATGGGGCAGATGGGCTCGAAGGGAAAGGGGGGGCATCCAGTGAGAAGGGGCAGGGTCTCCAGGGGAAGGGGACATCCAGTGAGAAGGGGGGGGGGTCTCCAGGGGAAGGGGACATCCAGTGAGAAGGGGGGGCAGGGTCTCCAGGGGAAGGGGACATATTATCCATAGTAAGAACTGTCCGGTCTGACTCGTCCTGAAGCAGCGAAGAGTTACGTTCCCAGCATCATCTCCCAAGTTGACACTTCACAGTCAGTTTGCCTGACATCTGCATTCTTGTCCACACACCAAAGTTACATTTCAATGTTTCTTATCTGTTACTTTATTAAATCAATTGATCACATTCAATATTTGTATCTTAGTTATTAGCATTACAAAACATGTGTGTTTACATATTCATATTAGATATTGATTGGTATAGCAGCATTGATCAGCAGTATAATGCTATCATTCCCTCACAATACCTGACAGAGTAAATATGCACAAACACACATTTAACAGGGTGATGAGTTGGATTATATGAGTATAACAAGGCTAGACTTGAAGATCGTTGATTCCTATTTGATTCCTGTTGCTGCTATTACACATGAATTTATAATAATACCTAGTGGCCATGGAGTTTGCAGCATCTGTGTAACACAGGTAGTTGTGGAGAGCCACACAGGCATTGACCACATCAACCACCTTCTTTGGGTTGAATTCGATCGGCCGACCTAGGACCCTCCATCGCGCAGACATGATCCCAAAGGTGTTTTCGATCACCCTCCTGGCTCTTGAGTGCCTGTAGTTGTAGATTTTCCTACTTTCATCTAGATTGGTACCTGCGTATAAAAGTAATAGACAAGACACAATGCTTTGTATGATTTGTATGATGTCGTCAGAGGCAACTCTCATAGTTAGAGATTTATTAGAGAATATTTCATGTCAATTTTGGGGTTTAAGGGTCAATAAATAGTTAAATGTTCAGCATAATAATTTGAATAAATAAGTAATACATTTCCTGTCAACTCATTTCCTATTATTTAGCCAAAACCATAGGAAAAGGGGGAACCAATATTTCGTTCCGCTTGGGACTTATTGGGATTTACTTTTTGCCGTCCAGGTTATTTTTACCGGTGCACAAATCACAAGAGCCACACGAGGTGCTGTGCTTGGTGCCTTCAACGTTAGGGGAGTAACAACATTAATCTTACCGTAAGGACGCATCAGATTCACGTGCAGGGGGAAAGCCGCATCTCCCAAAAAGGTGTGTGGGATGGGCACTGCACTTCCAGGAAGATCGGCTGGTGGAGGAAGATCGAGTGTCCCCTGAAGAAGCCCGTGCCCAAACCGACTGGCCTGAAAACCCCCCCCCGTCGCTCTGCCTCCCGTAGGCGCCAACGTCCAGCATCGTGAACCGGTACTGGGCATCGCAAACTGCCATCAACACCACGGAGTGCGTGCCTTTGTAATTAAAGTACTTGCTGCCGGCGGATGGAGGGGCTTTAATCTGAACATGCTTCCCATTAATGCAACCAATGCAGTTGGGGAAGTTCCACATCTGCCAGAAATCCCTAGCTATTTCCTGGAACCCAGCTCTGGATTGGTAGGGGATGTACTCTTCCTTCAGTGTCTTGTGTATGGCCTTGCAGACTTCGGACACGATGTTAGACACTGTGGCCGACCCAAGTCGGTAGCTAGCAGCCACACTCTGTTGTGAGCCCCCACTTGCCAGGATACGGAGTGTGACTGCCAACCTCTCTGCTACAGTCACAGGTGATGAGTGGGTGCTGGCACGCTGGATGTAGGGACGGATGCGGTGGACCAAATCGTCGAACCTACTGGCTGACATTCGGAAGTATTTGAAGTGCATTTCAGGGTCCATTTCCCTCATCTGCTTTACAAGCAGATACTCTCCGTGATTCTCTCGAGTCCTGTTAAGAGGACGAACACACCATCGTCTCTCCCTTCTGTGCCCCTGCTCTCTCGCTAACAGTAATTATGTTAGTAATTCCTCTTCCTCTAATAAATCAACTTCCTCCTCCACTGACATGCTCTCTATTATTCTTATATCTCTCTCAAAATGTACAGCCATTTCTCTTATTGACAGTTGGCTAC